>SKCR01031443.1:0-101000 GCA_019454045.1 Zanthoxylum bungeanum | reverse complement strand
GGGTCCGTTTTTTGGTGGTGGGGCCCGATCTTCGTTGTGGGGCCCGCTTGCCTCGTTGAGCGTTTCAGCTAGTTCCGGAGCCGTTCGTTGCTGTTTCTCTTCTCAGCATAGACGTTTGGAAATATCGAGTTGATTGTCGTTATCGACTTGGCAATTTGAGCGACCGATTGAGATTCTTAGCGAGAATATATGCATATTCGAGACTTTTACGTGGATCGAGGTAAGTACACTCCATGGTGATTCTCTTAACATAATTGTTTGATGATTGATGGTTGTTGTGAGAGTCGAAATATATATATAAATATATTGGTATAATTATATATATATATTTTTTTTATATATATTGCATATTTGTGAGATATTATATTGAGATATTAAAAGCATGATAAATATGAAATCATGATTGTTGAGATGAGATTGATGGATTGGATGCGAGATGTGATTGTATTGGATGATGTGTGTTGTTGTGTTATGCAGCCGGGTTTTGTATAATAGTGGTCGGATTTGAGATGATGTGATGATACATCAGATGGTATGAGATTGATGGAAAACCTTGGGAGTTGTGATGAGGTACTCTCCCATTGGTTTTTGATTTGGGGGTATACGGGGACTCCCCCATTGGTTATATTTCACTCACATTTTGCGAGTTGATATGGTTGGAAACCTTGGGAGTTGTGATGAGGTACTCTCCCATTGGTTTCAATCCTCTGTTATACTAAACCCGGATTAGCAACCATGTTTGATGGATGTTTGTATTGTTGTGGGATGATTGTATGAGATGATATTATAATATATGTTTTTTTCATATATTATATTATATATATATCTACACATATATATAACCCTATTTTGTTGGTGAGGTCATGTTGATAGAATGAGTGCTTACTTGCTGAGCTTTTTAAGCTCACTCCCCTCTTCCCCCAAACATTTCAGGTAGTTCGCGAGAATAGCAGGAGCAGTACCAGATTTGGATCCACGTGCCACAGTTGTATTTTCGGGTTGGTCCAGACATTCGAGTCGTCATTTGTATTTTTTTAAGTCTTGTGTTGTAAACCATAAAAGTTATGTATACTTTATGGGTTTGTAATTTGTGATATATTATTTGTGTGTTTTAAATTGGTTGATTTGGCATATAGAATGCTTGAGCTAAAGAAGTTTACGAACCTCTTTCTAGGGTTGGGCCCGCTCTAGGGAGGGGGTCGTGACAGATTTGGTATCAGAGCTTAGGGTTATAGGTTCTGTAGACACATTGCATTGGAGAGAGTATTATTGGGATAGTTTTATGTTTGTAGGAAAATGTCTGGACGTGGCCGTGGTACTGGTACTCAACGCGGGAGATGGAGAGCTCGACGAATTGTGAGGTTGTCGAGTATAGGTATTGAGAGACCCCAGGCTCTGCCTGTAGATCCTGTACCGGATGTAGCTTCATCTGGTGTTCCGCCGGTTTATGAGATTGGTGAAGGTTCTAGACCTGTACCTCCAGTAGTTTCGGCAGCTGCCCCCACTGCTATTCCTGTAGCTGCACCTGATGATGTTCCAGGAACCGTACCTAATGTGACCCCTGCCGTTCATTTAGTTCCCCCGACAGCCTCACATCTAGAAGATGTATTGGGAAGATTTATCGATGTAGTTGCTCAGATGGTTACCAGAGGGCCATCGAGTAATGTACCTTTGACCAGTAGTGGTAACACGAGTAAGCTGGATCAGTTTCTTAATTTGAGGCCCCCACAGTTTCATGACACGGCCGATCCCTTAGTTGCAGAAAAATGGAAAGATGATATTCAGTACATATTTAGTGTGTTGGATTTGACTGATCAAGAGAATGTTAGATTTTCCGCTTTTATGATGAGGGGTGAAACAGAGATATGGTGGAAGCATACTGAGACTGTACTGATAGACAGATTGAGATCACCTGATTTCTGGAGAACTGATGGACCTGGAAGACCTCAGTATATCACATGGGATATGTTCGAGGAAGCCTTCAATGAGAAGTAATGCTTATCGTAG
Source organism: Zanthoxylum bungeanum (assembly GCA_019454045.1). Classification (NCBI taxonomy): domain Eukaryota; kingdom Viridiplantae; phylum Streptophyta; class Magnoliopsida; order Sapindales; family Rutaceae; genus Zanthoxylum; species Zanthoxylum bungeanum. The sequence goes on along the minus strand of SKCR01031443.1, from coordinate 98,993 downwards.
TGAGCAGCGCCGTCTGTTCGAGCACATGGTTCAGGGACCGACGGAGACAGTGATGGAGTATGAGAGGCGGATGGTTTCTTTATCTTGTTATTATCCAGAATTGATACGACGTGAGGACGATAAGTGTGAGAAGTTCAAGGGTGGGCTGAGACAGCAAATTAGATCGAGGATTTCGATTTTGGGGAAACTGCCATACTCAGTATTTGTTGACAGAGCCATGATTGCGGAAAGTGACATCAAGATTGAGAAAGAGAATAGAGCCGCCTTTCAAGAGAGCAGGAAGAGGGGGCGAAATGAGGTTTCTGAGGGAGGACATGGTAGATCTAACAGTAGACAGTATCCTCCACAGTCGGGTCACAGCGGGTTACCACCTAGAGGCGCACAGAGTGCCCCTTTCAGAGGACAGTTTCGTAGGGGTCAGACTGAGCAGGTTCAGAGTAGAGGCCCAGTACCATCCGTTGATCAGAGTGCTGTGAGTGTAGCATCTCAGCCTACTGGCCCTCGTCGGTGCTTTAACTGTGGTCAGGAGGGTCATCTCAGCATGCAATGTACCAGAGAAAAGAAGTGCTTTGAATGCCAACAACCTGGACATTTTGCTAGAGATTGCCCTACTAGTGGTGGATCTCGAGGAGCCGAGCCGACAGTGGGACGTGGTAGAGGGATAGATTCCAGTGGTAGCCGTGGAAGAGGTTCGGGTTTTCCAAAGAACAGAGGTAGAGGAACTTCGAGTGGACCATATGGTGGTAGATGACAGACATCTCAGACACCTACTGCACCTGGTGTTGATAGAGGACGAGTCTTCGCCATGACAGAGCACGAGGCACAAGATGGTGGTGATACTGTATCAGGCACAGTACGAGTGTCAGGTATACTTGTTCGAGCTTTATTTGATACGGGTTCTACGCATTCATTTATTTCTACTAGTTGTATTCCTTGACTGAGTAGTGTACCGGAGACCAATAAGATTCCTTTGATTGTGAGTCTTCCTTCGGGGAAGGACATCTTGATAGATGCGGTATTTAGGGGATTGAGTGTTGAGATTGAGGCGAGACAACTACCAGTTATACTTTACCCGTTAGAAATGGAGGACTTCGGTTTGATTTTAGGGATAGATTGGTTAACTGCTCATGGAGCCGTTATTGATTGTAGCGACAAAGAAGTACGGTTTAAGTTAGATGATGGAGAGTTTAAGGTGGTCAGTGATTGTAATCGGGTTAGGTACCCATCATTTCTGCCATGTCGGCTTGTAGAATGATTAGACAGGGTTGCAATGGCTTTTTAGCGAGTATCACTACGGTGGAAAAAGAGGAATCGATACAGATAGCAAATTTCCAGTTGTGAGTGAGTATCAGGATGTCTTTCCTGATGAGTTATCAGGGTTGCCACCTCGTAGAGATCTAAATTCACTATAGATCTAATGTCTGGTACCACTCCTATTTCGGTAACTCCATATCGTTTGGCCCCAGCAGAAATGAAGGAGCTGAAGGAACAGTTGCAAGAGCTGGTTGATCGAGGATTTATTTGGCCTAGTGTTTCGCCTTGGGGAGCACCAGTATTGTTCATAAAAAAGAAGGATGGCACCTTAAGATTGTGTATTGATTATCGTCAATTTAATAAGGTGACTATCAAAAATCGGTATCTGTTGCCCCGTATTGATGATTTATTTGACCAACTTCAGGGAGCTTCGGTGTTTTCAAAAATTGATCTTCGGTCGGGGTATCATCAAATGAGGATTCGGGATACAAATATTCCTAAGACTGCATTTCGAACTAGATACGGGCATTACAAATTTTTAGTCATGCCGTTTGGACTTACTAATGCACCTGCAGCATTCATGGATTTGATGAATAGAGTGTTCCAGCCGTATCTAGATAAATTTGTTGTAGTGTTTATTGATGACATCCTTGTGTATTCACCTTCTCAGATCGATCATGAGCAACATCTTCGATTGATACTTGAGATTTTGAGGAGAGAACAACTTTATGCCAAGTTCTCTAAATGTGAATTTTGGCTGGATAGAGTGGTATTTCTGGGACACATCATCTCAGGAGAAGGTATTTATGTTGATCCACAAAAGGTTGAAGCAGTTCTAAGATGGGAGAGACCGAGAACGGTGACAGAGATTTGAAGTTTCCTGGGTTTAGCAGGCTACTACCGTCGATTTATTCAAGATTTCTCTATTATTGCTGCTCCGATGACTCAGCTGACAAGGAAGAAGATACCGTTCGTGTGGACTGATGATTGTGAGAAGAGCTTCCAAACTCTAAAGGAGAAATTAACTATTGCACCAGTACTTACTTTACCTTCCGGACTGGATGAATATGTTGTTTATACTGATGCATCACATCAAGGGTTAGGATGTGTACTGATGCAACATGGAAAAGTGATCGCTTATGCCTCGAGACAATTGAAGACCCATGAGAAGAATTATCCTACTCATGATTTGGAGATGGCAGCGATTGTTCATGCTCTAAAGATTTGGAGGCATTACTTATATGGTGCCAAATGTGAGATTTTTACTGATCATAAGAGTTTGAAATACCTTCCCACTCAAAAGGAGTTGAATTTGAGACAAAGACGTTGGATGGAATTCCTTAGTGACTACGATTGCACTACTAATTACCATCCAGGGAAGGCCAATGTTGTTGCTGATGCCCTTAGTTCTTAAGAGTCAGACAGAAGATGTTCGAGGAGTTAGCAGAGTTACGATTGACCTTTGGGATATCCGACAGAGCATGCCTTCTTGCCCATATGAAGGTCCGACCTACATTGTTAGATAGACTTAAAACAGCCCAGAGTGAGGATGATCAGTGTGGGAAATGGAGAGCAGAGATTCCTAAGGGGGAGAATTCTAATTTCAGATTGAGTTCGGAGGATGTATTACTTTTGGGTGATAGAGTTGTGGTACCACATTCGGGAGCGCTCAAACAGGAAATCTTGGATGAGGACCCACGATGCTCCTTATAATATGCATCCTGGGAGTACCAAGATGTATCAAAATCTGAAGAAGACTTATTGGTGGCCGGGAATGAAGAGAGATATTTCAGAGTTTGTATCTCGATGTTTGGTTTGTCAGTAAGTTAAAGCAGAGCATCAACATCCAGCCGGGCTACTCCAGCCTCTACCTATAACCGAGTGGCCATGGGAAAATATTGCGATGGACTTTGTAGTAGGGCTGCCGAGGACACAGAAGGGTTATGACGTAATTTGGGTGATAATGGATCGATTGTCTAAGTCTGCCCATTTTCTACCGATTCGAGTTACATGGGGACCAGAGAGACTAGCAGAATTATATGTGGAGCAGATTGTGCGATTACATGGAGTACCGGCATCGATTGTATTGGATAGAGATGCCAGATTTACTTCTCGTTTTTGGCGGGGTTTCCAGAAGTCTATGGGATCAAAGATTTCTATGAGCACAACATTTCACCCTCAGACTGACGGGCAGTCAGAGCGGACTATTCAGACATTGGAGGACCTACTAAGATCGTGTGTTTTGACCTTTACTGGAGGATGGGATGGTCATCTTCATTTGATAGAATTTTCCTACAACAACAGCTTTCAGGCAAGTATCGGTATGGCTCCATTTGAGTCATTGTATGGGAGGAGGTACAGAACCCCTGTTTGTTGGGGTAAGGTTGGAGATAGACAAATTCATGGCTCAGAATTGATAGATATGACGTCAGAAAGAATCAGACTGATTCGATCTAGGCTGTTAGAGGTGCAGAGTCGACAGAAGAGTTATGCTGATCGAAGGAGGAAAGACATTGAGTTCTAAGTGGGGGATAAAGTCTTTTTGAAAGTCTCTCATTGGAAGGGAATTTTGAGATTTGGCCGGAAGGGAAAGTTAGCACCCTGCTATATTGGTCCTTACGAGATATTGGAGAGAGTGGGCAAGGTGGCTTATCATCTGACATTACCACCGGAGTTGGAAAGGATCCACAATGTATTTCATGGGTCGATGCTGAAAAAGTACGTACCAGATCCTACTCACATCCTAGAGAACCACCCAGTCGAGTTGAGTGAGAATATGACTTATGAAGAAAAGCCTGTGAAGATTGTAGAACGGAAGGTCCAAGAGTTGAGATCCAGACAGATTCCCCTTGTAAAGGTCTTGTGGACTAATCATCATATTCAAGAGGCAACTTGGAATTGGAAAAAGATATGAAGGAAAAAATCCAGAATTATTTGAGGAATGAGAAATTTCGGGGACAAAATTTTGTTAGGTGGGTAGATTGTGATACTGCGTGACAACTGTCAAAAAAAAATATTTATTTAAATAAGATTACTATTATGCTTGTGACAGATTTGAAAGTTTATAAGAGAAAGAGTAAGAGAGTAGCGTACGTCAAAAAAAAAATAGAAAGCAGAAGCAAAATTTTCTCTCTCCTATTTTCTCACTCTCTCTCACTGCGCGTAAACTTACAGCCGCCGCCGCTTCACCATTGACCTTCTGCCGCCACGCGCCGGACCACCGTGTAGCTGCCGACGACAGCTTTCCAGAGCCGCCGAGATCAAGACCATCAGCCTCCAGACGCTCCTCCACGCGCCTCTTGAAGGGAGCGGCTCACCGCCGGTTCTTCTGCAATTTCCGGCCGTCTCCGTTCACTTTTGACGACCACCTCCGGCGAGTGAGTGTTTTTCAGACCGAGATCTTTCCAACGCCAGTGGTCACTTCCAGATCCGATATCGTTTGGGTTGTTTTCCGTTTTGTAATTACCAATAATTCGGGAATATTACTAGAATTTGAGATCCGACCGTTGGATCGGCGATCCGATCGCATCAGATTGTTGCTCTCGATTATACGAGCGTTTTGATATATATATATTCACCATTGAAAGTATCTGATTGTGGGGTCCGTTTTTTGGTGGTGGGGCCCGATCTTCGTTGTGGGGCCCGCTTGCCTCGTTGAGCGTTTCAGCTAGTTCCGGAGCCGTTCGTTGCTGTTTCTCTACTCAGCATAGACGTTTGGAAATATCGAGTTGATTTTCGTTATCGACTTGGCAATTTGAGCGGCCGATTGAGATTCTTAGCGAGAATATAGACATATTCGAGACTTTTGCGTGGATCGAGGTAAGTACACTCCGTGGTGATTCTCTTAACATAATTGTTTGATGATTGATGGTTGTTGTGAGAGTCGGAATATATATATAAAATATTGGTATAATTATATATTATTTTGTTATATATATTTGCATATTTGTGAGATATTATATTGAGATATTAAAAGCATGATAAATATGAAATCATGATTGTTGAGATGAGATTGATGGATTGGATGCGAGATGTGATTGTATTGGATGATGTGTGTTGTTGTGTTATGCAGCCGGGTTTTGTATAATAGTGGTCGGATTTGAGATGATGTGATGATACATCAGATGGTATGAGATTGATGGAAAACTTTGGGAGTGTGTGATGAGGTACTCTCCCATTGGTTTTTGATTTGGGGGTATACGGGGACTCCCCCATTGGTTATATTTCACTCACATTTTGCGAGTTGATATGGTTGAAACCTTGGGAGTTGTGATCTCCCATTGGTTTCAATCCTCTGTTATACTAAACTTGGATTAGCAACCATGTTTGATGGATGTTTGTATTGTTGTGGGATGATTGTATGAGATGATATTATAATATATGCTTTTTCCATATATTATATTATATATATATCTACACATATACATAACCCTATTTTGTTGGTGAGGTCATGTTGATAGAATGAGTGCTTACTTGCTGAGCTTTTTAAGCTCACTCCCCTCTTCCCCCAAATATTTCAGGTAGTTCGCGAGAATAGCATGAGCAGTACCAGATTTGGATCCACGTGCCACAGTTGTATTTTCGGGTTGGTCCAGACATTCGAGTCGTCATTTGTATTTTTTTAAGTCTTGTGTTGTAAACCATAAAAGTTATGTATACTTTATGGGTTTGTAATTTGTGATGTATTATTTGTGTGTTTTAAATTGGTTGATTTGGCATATAGAATGCTTGAGCTAAAGAAGTTTACGAACCTCTTTCTAGGGTTGGGCCCGCTCTAGGGAGGGGGTCGTGACAATTATAAATGATGGTGATGCAGAACTTGAACTTTTCATGAAATTCATTTATATAGTTGCCAATTTATGTTTGATGGTGATTCTGATACTGTGAGATATATAAGGGGGATTATTCAAATAACATATGTGACAGCGTGGAGTTTTCACTTTGTGGGGAGTTCCAAAATTGCCAATAGCCCATGTTTTGGGGTGTGACACCTTGCCTCAATGAACATTCCATCACATTGATCATGGAAAAATCAACCAAATTAATTGTTGATGAGTGGTAATTATATCACTATTTCCCACTCATTTAACTTAATATTTTGTATATTTTTTTGAGTTTTGTGAATATTTTGATATGTTTTTGTGTTGTTTTGTAGATAAATAAAGTTTGGGAAGTATTTGAAGCAATTTGGGGCCAAAACAGAGAAAAAATGATAAAAAGGGTAATTTGGTAATTTGGCGCGTCGCGACGCCCAAGCCTTCTATGTCGCGACGCCTAATATATGCCGAGCCTGCTAACATACTCCAGGGACACGTGTCACAATATGAGAAGTTTACTAAAATGCATCGTGCTAACATGCGCCTGCCACGTGTCAACATCAGAGCAGATATACTAACATGCGTCGTGCCACATGTCACAATCCTATGGTGCCGACAATACGCATGCCACTTGTTAGCTTCCTATTCGGCAGCATAAACCACGTGACATTTGTCAGCCATATATCGTCTACGTGTCGCCCACGTGTCCGCCACGTCATCATCCAACCGAGTCACCGAACCACGTGTCGCCACGTCACCAACAGCCAATCATAGTCCGCCACATGTCAGCCTCTCACTAGACCGAATCATTCCACGTGCCACGTGTCAAAATCTTATTGCGCCGATGAAATCAGCGTGCCACGTCAGCAACGACCCGGTTAACACGTCTTCTCTCCATGTAAAGTTCGGCGTCGCGACGCGCAAGGCATGCGCGCGTCGCGACGCGTGGATGATGATTTTGCCTTTAAATTGAGCCATTTGGACCTCATTTATTTTCATGCTTTCCTTAGGATTTTGTAAGGATTTTAAGGATTGCATCTTGTTTGTATTTATTTTTCAGTATTTCAATTATGTATTTTTATTTTTAGTAATAGTTGTAGTTTTTTTTTCTTCTTTTTTCTTTTATGTTTTGTAGTTAGATTTTCGCTAGGGAAGGGTGAAGCTTTTATTATTTTAATTTAGATTGATCTCTCTTAATTATAATATGGAAATTATAATTCAAATTAAAAGGATTACCGCTTTAATGGCTGGTTTTATTTATTTGACATAATATGACACCGCCTATATGGCCGGTCTTTAGGTGACAGATAATTACCGCCTATGTGGCTGGTTTATGGATAAATAATGATACCGCTTTTATGGCTGGTTGGACTTAATTAAAATCTGACTTAACGAGGATACCTGATGAGTGGAAAATATATCAATATTTACCGCCACTTTTACTTAATATTTTGTTTAGTTTCTGGGGTTTGATGAACGTTTTGATGTGTTTTAGTTTATTTTGCATATAAAATAATATTGGGATAATGAAATCGTTTAGGATGAAATGTGGGTCAAATAAGGGCAAAAATTGGACTTGACATATTAATTTTGGAGATTGGAAACTTAAAAGTGTGTTTTAACGAAGTGCAGTTTTGGAAATTCTAATTTTGCGCATCTGTCGTATTTTGGGCATAACTTTTTACTCCGATATCGGATTGAGCTGATTCAAGTTCCAGATTAAAGAATACTTTTACTTTTACAACTTTGAAAGACAAAATAATTTCGAATTCTGAATATTTTATGCCCGACATTGATGAACCATCCAGAAGTGTGTTGTGTGTAATTATTAAAGTCATTTTCAAAGCAAAAAAATAAATTAATAAATAAATAATAAAAATTATCAAATCACCACCAAACATGATAAGCAATTAGTGGAGCAATTAATAATGGATTTGGTGGAGCAATTAGTGGAACAATTAATAATTGATTTGGTGGATGATTTGATAGAGGCAAAATTTTGCCAATAAATACTAAGCCATTTCATTTGTAAATTCATACTTTCTTCTAAGGAATTCCTTAAGAATACTAAGAAGATTGTATCTTGTTTTTTTTTTTTACAGCTTTCAGTAATTAATTTCCGCTTTCGCACTTTCTTTTCTTTACTTTTCAGTTTTTACTTTCCGTAATTTACTTTTACGCACAGTACTTTTCTTTCTTTAATTTTCAGTTTTTACTTTTCAGTAATGAGGAGGTAACTCTCATTTGTTGGGGTAAAAGGTAAAACTTTTATTACTAATATTTAGATTAATCTCCCTTAATTATAATATATAAACTAGTTAAAACCTGACTTAACGAGGATACAGTCATATTGGTCGGTTGGTAATTATTTAAATTGGTTTTAACATGACTAAACTGGATACCGCCTGATTGGTCGGTTGGTAATTAATTATTAATTTGACTTAATCTGGATACCGCCTATATGGCTGGTTGATTATTATCATGCAAAATTAATATATTATATTAAGGGAGATATCTAAAATAGAAGTAATAAAAGTGGATCATTTTACCTCAGCATTTTCTTTTATTGTACTTTTACTTTATTTACTTTTCAGCAATTTACTTTCAGCAATTTACTTTCATCATTTACTTTTCAGTAATTTAATTTTCAGCATTTAATTTTCACTATTTAATTTCAGAATTTACTTTCCGTCATTTACTTTTCAGCATTTTACTTTTCAGCATTTTACTTTATGTCTTTTATTTTATTTAAGTTTTTACTAGCCCTAGTTATGTATCGTAACTAAGTTAGTTATCTGGGGTTGTGATGAATTCTAATATCACCGGTTTATAACGGGTTATTTTATAGTTTAGGTAATTTAAAGGTTTACTTATTAAGTCTTAAGCTTAATGCGTCTTATTAATTGGCCACTAATAAGATTGATTTGGTAAATCTAAAATAAACTTGACCAAGGAATTTTAGGTTTCAGCCTTAGACTTAATAGCTCACGATCTTCCTTGAGGATAGATAACCCTTTAATTGATTTCCTTACAGGATAGACATATACCTGTCGGGCGGGGGTAGCCATAATTGGAACTTAAACTTAATGAATCCAGGTAATTTGGTTAACATAGACATATGTTCAATTGGGTTATACTGGGTATTTGCATCTGACCATCGACAGAGGCTTTCGTATAATTTAGTATTTCAGGTTAGTAAACTAATATATTACACAAAAATGAAATAATCACTTCATCTTTAAAATTATATTGGAAGATTCACAACCCTAGATAGTTTCCTAATATTGAATTTTCTTAAACCTACTTTCGTGCAATTTTATTTACTTATTTTTAAATTTAGAATCATCACCATTTCAAATCAATCAATCAACATGTTAGATACTAGTAATCATATGACCTCATAAAATTAATATATTAGGTATTAAGTCCTCGTGGGATCGATACTTTTTATACTACTTGAACAATACATGCGTTTGCGTTATACTCGTGTGATTTCGCACCGGAATTGCAATACTCGTTGTCATTCTTTAGGAATGGTGTCTGATAATCGCGAAGATAAAATTAAATTCATTAGGGATGGCTTGAGTAAGGAGTCTGTAGATAATATATCTTCAACTCTTGAGACGCACAGTGGATATGTTCATATAGCCATTCGCAAATTACATACACAATTTCTAAGAGAAAGACAACAATTAAGTCTCGGGAATCTGACTCAAAAGACCCTGTTTGCCAATTTATAAGAAAATTGGATGGGAAGCTTGTCTCTGACGCATAGACGTCAATCAAGCCGCTACTTTTCTTGTACATATTATATCTCTTTGCCTTTTCCTAATAATTGTGATTTGTTTTGTTGTTTTCTTTTACATTCTCTGACATGATCCAGACCTTTTTAACTATCACGATTTATTTTACTATTAACTAATAATTGTCATTTGGCATGTACTTGTGCTATTATTTTACTCACCTTTTTCAGGTGTTATAAATTCAACTCATCATTACACTTTTGAAGACATCCAGAGTAAAACATGGAAGCCACTTCAAGAAGACGAGTTGAAAATATCCATGTGTTTTTCGGTACTAGTGTTGGTACTAAGCCACAATACGTAGAAGTAGCACAGGAATTGGGTCGAGTCTTAGCTGCAAGGAATATGCACTTAGTATATGGCGGAGGCAATCTTGGACTTATGGGGATCATTTCAAAGGTTGTACAGGAAGGAGGTAGACACATTTTGGGAATCATCCCAAAACCCTTGGCATAGGCAAATCTTATTGAACCATCAAACAGAGAAGAGTTAATCGTGCCAGGTATGTCTGAACGACTGGTAGAAATGATTAACCGTGCTGATGCTTTTATTGCTTTGCCAGGTGGCTTGGGTATATTGGAGGAAATTTTTACAGTATTATCTTGGGAAAACTTGAACATACACCAGAAACCGCTTGGACTATACAACATTGAAGGATTTTATGATTTTCTTTGTGTGTTTCTTGATGATGCTCGGAGAAATGGGTTCGTGACAAAACCTATGAAAGAACTCATATTTACTGCCAGAACTGCTCCGGATCTAATTGACCAAATCTTAGCTTATGAACCACAAATTGACCCTATCCTTTCAAAGATAAATTGGTCTGAGGACGATCGTGGTAAGAGGCGTCAGATTAATCTGGATCTTAACCTTTAACTTTTCGTGTAGAATTTTAGCTAACCAGGTACTATCTTCCAAGCTCTTCTTCTACTGTCTAAGACATTGGGGATAATGTCTCATTTAAGTTTGGGGGAGGGAATTAGTTGATCAGTATCTTATTTTTAGTCCAAATTTTTTTCGAAAAATACAAAAAATTTGAAAAATTTTCAAAAATTATAAAAATATTTTGCGTTTTTGTGTTTTTATTTTGACTAAAAAGGTGAAATTGGTAAGAGATAGCTGAGTAAGGAGTTTTCACTCCTGATACGTATCTCAAACTTATTTCGAAACAAGTTAATTTTTGTTTATTTCCTTTTGAATTATTTAATTTGTGAATTCTCCATAATACTGACTAAAATGGATCTTCATATGCTTAGTTGGCAGGTATTATCAACATGCATAGTAACATACAGACATGAGTTGTAATTGAAAAGTTTATAATATTTAGTGCTCTAGTTTAATTGGAGAAAGCATCTCAAAAAGTGATGGAGTAAAAAAAAAAGTCTGAGGTCCGAGTTATTAAGTCTGTAAGGGTGTTTTAACACCTAGTGCCCTAAATCCAACTGGTTTGGAAGTCACTGGCCCAAAGCTCGCTACATGGATCAAGGATGTTGCAAAAATATATATATCTGAAGTCTGAGTAATTAAGTCCGTAGGGGTGCCTTAACACCCGGTGCCCTAAAGCCAACTGGTTTGGGAGCCACCGACCCAACACTCGCTACATAGATGGAAGATGTTATATATAAATAAAAAAATAATAATCAATAAAACTTTAGGACAAAAATATTACTCTCTTATCAACTGCACTTGTGACTGTTGTGGGCAAAAATGAGTTGATTAATATTTTGTCGGCTGTGCATATGGAGAATGGTAAATATAATCGGAGAATTTACTTATTCAGTAATTTAGAAAGAAAGAAAACAACTAGTAACTTGGAGTAGAAGTTTCACCTGATTAGTCACTAACTTCTTTATTCACTTTTCTCTTGTCTTTTTTCTTTTGTGTGCATTAGTTTTATTATCTTTTTACTTTTGTAAAAAATTTGTGGGTATCGTTACTGTAAGCCCTCACGAGACTATAACTCGTCCATTAGGGACACCTAGGGGTTTAAAGGCTTGTTGCATATGCTAAATGCAACTGTGATCCCTACAAAAGTGGCTTAGTTTAATTTTAATTGTTTCTTGTATTTTATTTTATTATTTTGCTCGAGGACTAGCAAAATGTTAGGTTTGGAGGTGTGATGAGCAAGAAAATATATCAATATTTACCGCCCATTTTACTTAATATTTTGTTTAGTTTCTCGGGTTGATGAACGTTTTGATGTGTTTTAGTTTATTTTGCAGATAAGATAATATTGGGACACAATGAAATCATTTAGGACGAAATGTGGGTCAAATAAGGGCAAAATTTGGACTTGACATAATAATTTTGGAGATTGGAAACTTGAAAGGGCGTTTTAACGAAGTACAGTTTTGGAAATTCTAGTTTTGCACATCTGTCGTATTTTGGGAATAACTTTTTACTCTGATATCGGATTGAGTTGATTCAAGTTCTAGATTAAAGAAGACTCAAATATCTACAACTTTTAAAGACAAAATAATTTCGAATTCTGAAGATTTTATGCCCGAAATTGATGAACCATCCATAAGTGTGTTGTGTGTAATTATTAAAGTCATTTTCAATCATTTTCAAAGCAAAAAAGTAAATTAATAATAAAAATAAAAATTATCAAATCACCACCAAACATGATAAGCAATTAGTGGAGCAATTAATAATGGATTTGGTGGAGCAATTAGTGGAGCAATTAATAATGGATTTGGTGGATGATTTGATAGAGGCAAAATTTTGCCTATAAATACAAAGCCATTTCATTTGTAAATTCATACTTTCTTCTAAGGAATTCCTTAAGAATATTAAGAAGATTGTATCTTGTTTGTTATTTACAGCTTCAGTAATTAATTTCCGCTTTCGCACTTTCTTTTCTTTACTTTTCAGTTTTTACTTTCCGCAATTTACTTTTACGCACAATACTTTCTTTCTTTAATTTTCAGTTTTTACTTTTCAGTAATGAGGAGGTAACTCCCATTTGTTGGGGTAAAAGGTAAAACTTTTATTACTAATATTTAGATTAATCTCCCTTAATTATAATATATAAACTAGTTAAAACCTGACTTAACGAGGATACTGCCATATTGGTCGGTTGGTAATTATTTAAATTGGTTTTAACATGACTAAACTGGATACCGCCTGATTGGTCGGTTGGTAATTAATTATTAATTTGACTTAATATGGATACCGCCTATATGGCTGGTTGGTAATTATCATGCAAAATTAATATATTATATTAAGGGAGATATCTAAAATAGAAGTAATAAAAGTGGATCATTTTACCTCATCATTTTCTTTTATTGTACTTTTACTTTATTTACTTTTCAGCAATTTACTTTCAGCATTTAATTTTCAGTAATTTACTTTCAGCAATTTACTTTCATCATTTACTTTTCAGTAATTTACTTTTCAGCATTTAATTTTCCGTATTTAATTTCAGCATTAACTTTTCAGCAATTTACTTTTCAGCATTTTACTTTATGTCTTTTATTTTATTTAAGTTTTTACTAGCCCTAGTTATGTATCGTAACTAAGTTAGTTATCTAGGGTTGTGATGAATTCTAATATCACCGGTTTATAAGGGGTTATTTTATAGTTTGGGTAATTTAAAGGTTTACTTATTAAGTCTTAAGCTTAATGCGTCTTGTTAATTGACCACTAATAAGATTGATCTGGTAAATCTAAAATAAACTGACAAAGGAATTTTAGGTTTCAGCCTTAGACTTAATAGCCCACGATCTTCCTTGAGGATAGATAACCCTTTAATAGATTTCCTTACAGGATAGACATATACCTATCGGGCGGGGGTAGCCATAATTGGAACTTAAACTTAATGAATCCAGGTAATTTGGTTTACATAGACATATGGTTCAATTGGGTTATACTGGGTATTTGCGTCTGACCATCGACAGAGGCTTTCAAATAATTTAGTGTTCCAGGTTAGTAAACTAATATATTACACAAAAATGAAATAACCACTTCATCTTTAAAATGATATTGGAAGATTCACAACCTTAGATAGTTTCCTAATATTGAATTTTCTTAAACCTACTTTCGTGCAATTTTATTTACTTGTTTTTAAATTTAGAATCATCACCATTTCAAATCAATCAATCAACCTGTTAGATACTAGTAATCATTTGACCTCATAAAATTAATAGATTAGGTATTAAGTCCTCGTGGGATCGATACTTTTTATACTACTTGAACGATACGTGAGCTTGCGTTATACGCGTGTGATTACGCACCGGTCAATACCACATATATGGTCAGTTGGTAATATCACGGATAATTTCTGTATTATAATAAAGGAGATTTCTAAATTAGATATAGTAAAGGTGGATCCCCCAATCCCCAGTATTTTATTTTTATTCTAGGGAAGTGAAGATACATAATATTAACAAGCTTAATAATTGATTTAATTATATAATGGGTAATTCTTTAGTTTGTTTATTGAGTCTTAAGTTTAATGCTTCTTGTTGCCTGATTACCGATAAGATTAATGTGGTAAACTTAAAATGAACTTGGAAAAGAGATTTTAGGTTTCAGCCTTAGATTCAATAGCTCACGATCTTCCTTGAGGATAGATAACACTTTAATAGATTTCCTTACAGGATAGACATATACCTGTCGGGCGGGGGTAACCACAATTGGAACTTGATATTAATGAATCCAGGTAATTTGGTTGACATAGACATATGGTTCAATTGGGTTATACTGTGTATAAGCATCTGACCATCGACATAGGCTTTTGCATATCTTCGTGTTCCAGGTTAGCAAACTGACTTATTACACATATATAAAAGAATCAATTCATCTTTAGGATAATATTGTGTGGAATCACAATCCTAGATCTATGTGTCTTTGTTTATTTTCCTTTATATTTTCTTTTGTATCTTTATTTATTTATTTAGCAAAATCCACATTCAACCAACCAAAGCAATCATTCTCTTCTCCCTTTAATTAGATACCTGTAAATATATAGTATCAATAATTAATAACAACAGTAGGAATTAAGTCCTCGTGTGATCGATATTTTTATATTACTTGAACGATATGTGCGCTTGCGTTATACGTGTGTGTTTATACCGGTCAATTGTCTTCGAGAGTTGCACCGACAAAAAGGATGGCCCAGCTCACGAGAGTTCTCACACTATGAGTTCTGGGATAATTCAATAAGTATGCAGCATACACTGTAAAAATCAAGACAATATCTGGAATATTTATTTCAGTGACTGCTGTAACAATCATAATATTATTCCAGCTTTCTCAAAGTACGCCAATTGCTAACAATCTCATTTGCAGTGGAGGAATAGATTTTTCATTCAAAGCCATATTCTTATATTATTCGAGATATTACAAATTTATACCTACTTATTCTATGAGTGTATTTAAGATTCTTGATGTGTTATGTGACGATATTCTAAAATTGATAATTAAAATCTAGTACGGGAAAAAAAACAAACGGAGGCATACACTAGGAATATTAAGAAAAGTTGTTCTACTCTAAGAAAAATGGAGGTGTTTGATTTAAATGGTTAACTTATTTCAATGAAGCCTTGTTGGCAAACAATGTTGGAAGCTTTTGTAGGATCCAAATTCATTGGCCTCCAAGATCCTCAAGCATGATAATTTCGAAATATTGTCTTTTTGTCAGCCGAGATAGGCACCCGACTCTAATTATGAGATAAACGTGAATGGTCAATCCTTATGTAATGACTATATCGATGGATACCGATGTAGTTCAACTAGTTTTCTATTTACGGCAACGAGAGTGTAACTTTAAATTTTTAGTAGAATAACCTAAAGTTAATAATTCAGAATATTTAATTAAAGAATTTAATTAATATTCCATAGCCGATTCCGAATGGACATTAGTGTGGTATGCATTCGGAATACAATTCCACGTACCATTGGAATTTATAAGACTCTTATATTAATTAAATATTTTAATTAAAAATTTATCCTTAATATGAATTTCTATTTTTTAAACTAGTTGGTGAGATAAAATTTTAAGATTTAAAATTAGTTAGGTCACTAAAATATACTTAGTTAAATTAATTTAATTAAGGGAAATATTAGTTTGGACTAATAAGGATTGAGGACTAAAATTTTAAGAGTTAAAATTGGATATATCACTAATTTTGCACTAGTGTATATTGAGTAATGTTTTAGTCGCGCATTAACTTGTAGACACGAATGGATTAAAATATTAGATATTTTAAGTAGAAACCTTATTTTTTAAAATACTGAGTGGAGAGGGATATACGACAATATATCTCGCACGATCTCTATTGTTAGTCTGAAAATATGAGATTCAAAAGGCGTCTCGATATGGCTTTGTTTTCATTTCCCTACAGATGGTGTCCATTTTGGGTTAATATCAAGTTCGGATTTTAAGATGAACGGAACTCTAGATGTATCTGGTGAACTGACCTACCATACGGTGATACTTCATTAGTTAAGTTCAAGGGTTCCAAAATAACGGGTTACACTCACAAATGAATGGTTAAATGTTAATCAAAATTTCTTGATCGAATGAAATGATGGTTGATTAATATAGGAATAGGGGTTATTCATGTATATATTAATCAATTGAGATTTTCTCGATCTATCATGCAAATGCTTGACCTATCCTACGACAACACTTGTTTGTGTGATAATAGATTTATGTGGAATAGTAATGCTTTTAGGTTTCTGATTCATTATACATGGTACATGTATCATGTTTAATTTTATGCCTAAATATTTTTGATAATTTTAATATGCAATGAATGAATGTTAAAATGCATGATTGTTTTATTTTCAGCCATGGTTTCTTCTATCATATCAATTCTCTCAAATGATAAATTAATAGAGAAAATTATGTGAAATGGAAAAGTAACATAAAACCCATCTTGGTCCGTGAAGACCTTAAGTTTGTCCTGACAGAGGAATGTCCTATAGAGCTCTCTAGCAATTATGGTTAGGCTGTGCGCGATGCCTACCAAAAATAAGTTGTGGCCAATGAGAAAGCCCGCTGTTACTTACTAGCATGTATTTCTGAGGTTATTGGTGCAAAGCAAGAGCCAATGGCTACAACATCTTCCAAATAATAAAGTGATTGTCGGGCATGTTCGGGTAACCTTCAGAGCGATAAAGTCATGAGGCTAGTCTCAAAAATGACCGTAAAGATGAAGGAAAAGACATCTGTCTGAGAGCAGGTCTTGAGGATGATGACCTATCTCAACACGGTCAAAACTCATGGAGCTCGTATTGAAGAGCGTAGCCAGATGACCATGATCATAGAAACTCTTATGAAGAGTTTCTTGCAGTTTAAAAGTAACTATGTTATGAACAAGTTAACTTTTACTTTGACTCAGGTATTTAATGAGCTCACCCATTACGAGTACATACTGGTGGATTCTCGTAAGCCTAGTGGAGAGGTAAATATTTCTGAATCTTCTAAATCTGCTAAGAAGAAGAAGAAAAACATTGGGAAGACTAAGATGAAGCCCATGAAGAACAAGAAAAACTCCAAGGACTCCAAGCCCAAAGGAAATTTTTTCCATTGCAACAAGGATGGTCATGGAAAATGAATTATCCGAAAGACCTTGTAGAGCTGAAGGAGAAAAAGACCATATGTAATTATGATTTACTTGTAATTGAAACGTTATTAGTGAAGGATGATAAATCTGTATGGATTATAGATTCTGGAGCCTCTAACCACATTTTTTCTTCTTTGCAGCTACTTGACTCATGGATGGACCTTTCGGAAAGTGACTATACCATGAGGGTCGGGACATGGGATGCCATTTCAACTAGAGCAGTAAGAGTTTGTAGTTTGAATTTTTAAATAATAGTTATTTAAATTTGAACAATGTGTAGTTTGTTCCTGGTTTTCATAGGAATTTGATTTCTGTTTCTAAATTTTTGGATAATAATTTTTAAATTTTGTTTAATAATAATCAACTTATTATTGCTAGAAATTGATTAACTATATGCACAGAAAACTCGAAAAAAAAACTTATATATGTTAAGACCGTTAACATATAGTTTACTGCTCAACACTAAAATGTTTAAGGTTAAAAACCTAAAACAAAGTGGCAAAGATATGAGTATGTTTACCTAATGCAACACATGTTCGATACCTTTGAAAAGTTCAAAGAGTATTGTGCTGAGGTTGAGAACCAATTAGGTAAGACGATTAAAACTCTACGATCAGATCATGGAGGAGAATACCTTGATAGTGATTTCGAGGAATTCTTGGTTGAGCATAGGATAATATCCCAGCTCACAGCACCTGGAACACCCTAACAGAATGGTGTTGCAGAGAGGAGAAATCGCACCCTACTAGACATGATGAGATCTATGTTTAGTTACAGTTTACTGCCTAGTTCATTCTGAGGATATGCATTGCAAATAGTGATATATCCTTATTGTAGTTTCATCTAAATCTGTTAATAAGATTCCCTTAGAGTTGTGAAGTGATCGTAAAACTAGTTTATGATATTTTTGCATATGGATGCGTCCGACACATGTGTTGAAGAATAAGACTATAAAGTTGGAACCACGTTATAAGGTGTGCCTATTTGTAGGCTATCATAAGGATATTATGGGTGGATTCTTTTATAGTCAAGAAGATAACAAAGTGTTTGTATCAAAAAATACTACATCTTCAGAAGGACTATCTGAGGGAGTTCAAACCTCGAATTAAAGTGTTATTAAATGAATTACTTGCTGGTTCGTCCAACATGCCATCATCAACAATAGTTGACAGAATTATAGCGTATTCGACATCTGAGCATCAGATACAAGTATATCAGAATGATCTACCACCTAGACGTAGTGGGAGGGTTGTATGACAACCTGATCGCTATCTAGGATTTGGAGAGACATAAGTTGTCGCATCTAGTGATGGTGTAGATGATCCATTGACCAATCGTAGTGCAATGGATGATTCTGATAAAGAGGAATGTGTCAAAGCCATGAACCTTGAGATGGAATCGATGTACTCCAACTCAGTATGGAGAATTGTAGACCAACCTGATGGTGGTAAATATTGGGGTGGATGTAAAACCCCTAGGATCGGATCGGTATCATGTGCAGCGGAAGTGGGTCTAACCCATAGTTGTTGAGAATGAATGTATTTTTAAATAATTTAATGGAATACTTTATTCTGTTACGAGTGTATAGAGAAAAATTGGGGCTAAATCAGAGTCCGAAAACTCAAAATGAGAGAAAATCAGTTTCAGTGTGCGCACGCTTCAGCTCTTGCAAGCACACGCAAACAATTACTTCAACGCATGCAAGCAATTTCTTGTGTGTAAGTGCGAGTAATTTTTTTAATTTAATTTAATTAAGGCATAAGCTCTCTATTTTCATAGAGCAGATGCAAATTGGGTATTTTACCCAATTTACTTCCAACTTTCCATAAACACTTCTAAACACCCAAAATTTAATTTTTAACATCAAAATCAATATCAAAACATATTAAAAAATAAAATCATATTTTTCAAAATATCAAATATTTTGAATAAAATATAAATTTATTCAAAATAGATACGTGCGTAAATTTTGAATTTAAAATACAAAGCAGACAATAATCCCACAAAAAGTAACCATTGAACAATTCTAGGTCACTTAAAGATGGTCAAGTGATTCTAAAATGGTAGTCATAGCTTTAATCTTTTATCTAGAGTTCCA
This sequence comes from Zanthoxylum bungeanum, assembly GCA_019454045.1. NCBI lineage: Eukaryota > Viridiplantae > Streptophyta > Magnoliopsida > Sapindales > Rutaceae > Zanthoxylum > Zanthoxylum bungeanum. The sequence goes on along the minus strand of SKCR01031443.1, from coordinate 79,447 downwards.
AACTCTAATTTTATATTCATGTCCAAAATTAATATATTTGACACAATCACAAGCATATTGTGTTTATGCTTTCAAAACATCCATACATTAGCATAATTTCAACTTCAAACTATGTTATTATGTATCAACTATATAATGCCTCACTATATGTTTCACTGATGATAACAACTCACAAATGAAAAAATAGCTTTAGAGGAAATCAAACTTACCTAGCAAGCTTGATTCCAAAATTCAATCTTCTTCTCCTTGTTGAAATGTTATAGAGAACTTCCAAACCTTCTCTCATAAAAACTTTACTTAGGATAATATTTCTTTCTTTTGTTTAATGCTTATTTTTAACTTAATCAAAAACTTGTTCAAACTTGTCTTTTATAGTAAAGCTATGTAATTTTTAATTAATAAAAATTCTAATCAACTTTTATTTGGGCATAATCCAATTTATCCAAATATGTATAATTAGCTGTGACTAGTCATCTTTGTCTACCACTTTAATTTAATCACATTAAATATAGACAAAGGTTAACTAATTGATTAGTTCATTGTCCACCATTTTGATTTAATACAAATAAATCAAGCCAAATACATCTATTATTACATATTTTTGTAAGTACCGACATATCCTCCAATGATATAGATATTTATGAAATTACAACAAAGTCTTTGTGTGATTTTAGATTAATCTAATTAATCCAAATGAGTCCAGTAAATAATTAATGTTATCCAATAATATTTAGTTATATTGTTTGATAATTATAATATCAAATATTATTTATTATCAAACATCATCGGCTACCCTAGTGCTTAACAAGTACACTTCATATTGAGAGACTCTTTAAGTCTAGACATATTCATCATATAAGCCTACCTTATATGTACACATTTCAGCTACCTCCGAATTTACGAAGAACACAAACAAACTTTCTGAACTATACAAGTCGAGTTCATCACATATGTTTAACAATCCCTCCATCGTAGACTATCCGAGTTGTGCTTAAGAAACATAGATTACACCGTCAAGTTTTCGAGGCGCATATTTCATATTGTCGACATGTCCACGATTCTTTACAACTAATCAGAACACCATTTCTGATATATATGATCATCCATAGGTGATCAGGTTTAGCCAAAGTCTTAAGAATCGTGAATTACTCACATGAATATCTTAACCCCTTATGGTACACATACGAGCTGACAGATCCTATCTTGATACACACTTGATTAATGAGTGCATCGTTCCACACTCAACGAACATCTAGCGGTCAGACCATGAAAGGTCTCAGACATATATGTCATCGAAGTTTGGAGGATCATACACAAAATCAATGTTATCCTATAGTCAAAGAATCAAATATGTTACTCGTCTCGAGGAGATTCCTATTGACGATTATGTGTATTTTCAACTATTAGGAATCACATGTGAGTAATTTAGTATTCGCTTCAATGAATACTCACATGTCTATACAAGCTTCTCTTGCTAATGATACATTGGGTTAGACTATTGGAACTCCAATTCCAATATACGACATGTGCTAGTCTTCTAGGTTATAGGAATTCGACAATATTCCAAAACCAATAACTAGGATTATTTACTTTAAGAATAGTTTATAATAGTAATACTATCCCAATGTCGGACCGCCCAGTGTCCAGTATTATTACATGACTATTCTAAGGTCGATGTCATTTTAAGTGTATTTATATATCAATCTACTATGAATTATGACATAATAATTGCCATTATCAAAGTTTGAAATGAAAATATAGTTATTTTACCATTATTCGGATTGGCGCTCCAGACATCAACTCCAATAGTAAAACCCATAGGTTGTAAGTGGATCTATAAGAGAAACAAGGGAGCAGATGGGAAGATATAGACCTTAAAGGCTAGGCTAGTGGCCAAGGGTTATACCTACAAAGAGAGAGTCGACTAGTAGCCATGCTCAAATCCATCCGCACTCTTCTCTCTATTGCTACATATTATGACTATGAAATTTGGAAAATGGACGTCAAGACTTCATTCTTGAATGAAAATCTTGATGAGTGTATCTATATCGTACGACTGTAGGAGCGAAACGGGGTTTACCACTATGCCTATGATGTTCGGCGACCACGAAACTATTGGGCTCGCAGCCAGTAGAGAGTACGAATTAGCCCGCGAGGGACTAAATCAGAGAATAAATGAGTCGCCACATTTACGTCTTGGTTTCCATCTGATATACCACAAGGGATAATAACATACATAATCATCAACATGAACAAACAAAATAAAGACGAAGTAATAAAATAACGATAAATAGACAAAAAGATAAATAAAGGCGAAATAATAAAATAACTATAAATAGACAAAAAGATAAATAACAAAATAAAGGCAAAATAATAAAACAACGATAAAGGTGAATATATAAATTTAAAAAAAAATGATAAATAACGAAATGCCAAAAAAAGAAAAAAAAAATGTGACCAGAAATTTGGCCGTCTTTGATGTAGGACTTTGCATACCCGGCTGGATGTATTTCACATCAAGCCAGGCATGCAGCGCCCGGAACTATAAAATAAATATGGTAAGGGTGCCCTCAGGTCTTACCTTTTAAGTTGCTTTCTCGGAAGTGTGTTAGGCCGTCGCCAAAAGGATTAAAGTTTGGTTTCAAGGTTTGGTTTGCTGTTTTGGTAGTTGTTTCATGATGGTTGATGTTTCACGCTGCATCTGGTTGCTGTTTGCGCTGCTTGCTATTTCATGTTGGCTGCTATTTTTTGGTTGCTATTTTGCTATTTTTTGGTTGCTATTTTGCTATTTTCTGGCTGTTGTTTTGTTATTTTTTTGTTGCTATTTTGGTTATTTTGGGAAACTGTTCTGGTTTTCTGGTTGTTTTGCTGGTTTGTTGTTTGTTATTTCGCTGGTTTGTTGTTTTCTGTTTTGATGGTTTACTGCTGTTTCAGTGATTGTTTTTGGCTGCTGTTTTTAGTTGTTTTTGGTTGTTTTGGCTTCTGTTTTTGGTTGTTTTTGCGTGCTGTTTTTTGTTGTTTTTTGCTGCTATTTTTGGTTATTTTTGGCTGCTCTTTTCGGTGATTGGTCTAGTTTTTTTGTGTTTCAGTGATGTTTTTTTTTGGTTTTTTGTTTCTATTTCTCTGTTGTCTTTGTTGTTTTTCGGTGATAAGAAGATATGGGCCTCTAGGGTTGCCGCCAAAGAAAAATGAAAGTTTTTTAGGGTTTCAAGTTGTTGTCCAATGACCTTTTTTTTTTTTGTCCAGCCGTCCGCTTTGATGAAGAAAGAGCCTCCATTTTATAATGATTTGAAGGGATCTCCAAATAGGGAAACAAATCATGGAAATTTGGGGAATATATTATCAAATTATTTTGGGAATACAATCTCATAAATTTGGTGATGAGGAGATCTCAAATCTTGTTAAATTGGTGAGGATGGGATCACAAAATCTCATTAAATTAGAAGGTGTTGATGAGGGGATTTGGGCGTGGATTGCATGGGTTGCATGGACCGAGGCTGGGGATGATGGGCCGAGGCTGAGGTTTGAAACAGAAACTGACTGAGCAAGTTCGAATCTGATGAGGGGCTAATTTTAGAGGTTTTCTTTCATTCCGGCATTTGTTTTTCGCAACTTCTGTAACTTTTCAGGTAGTGCCTCCATACGAGGCTCATCATCGAGCTCATGTAAAAATGTAGTGTCTAAAGTTACCCCTACTTTGATGGGGCTTGTGCAGTGTGTGACAGTGACAATCCTATCAAAATCATGCATGCATTTTTACTTACCTGGTTCGTCAGTCGTTGTCGAACTTACCTGTTGTTTCACTACTTTTGCGAGATGCTTTGATCTATAAGTTTTATTCCCGAACTAAGTTGATTTGATGACAAGGTGCTTCGACCCCTGGGATTCATTCCTGCGAGATGCTTCGATCTCTGGGATTTATTCCCAAACTAAGTTGATTTGATGGCGTGGTGCTTCGACCCTTGGGATTCATTCTTGCGAGATGCTTCGATCTCTGGGATTTATTCCCGAACTAAGTTGATGTTGATGGCGAGGTGCTTCAAACACTGGGATTCATTCCCGAACCATACTTGGTGTGAGATGCTTCGATCTCTGGGATTTATTCCCGAACTAAGTTGATTTGATGGCGAGGTGCTTCAACCCCGAGTGTGAGATGCTTCGATCTCTATGGTTCATATCCGAACCAAGTTGAGTTGATGGTGAGGTGTTTCGACCCCTGAGATTCATTCCTAAACCATACTGGGTGTGAGATAATTCGATCTTTGGGATTTATTCCCGAACTGAGTTGTGTTGATGGTGAGGTGCTTCGACCCTCGATATTCATTCTCGAACCATGCTGGGTGAGATGCTTCGATCTCTGGGATTTATTCCCGAACTGAGTTGACTTGATGGCGAGGTGCTTCGACCCTTGGGATTCATTCCCGAACCATGATGGGTGTGAGATGCTTCGATCTTTGGGATTTATTCCCGAACTAAATTGAGTTGATGGCGAGGTGTTTCGACCCCTGGGATTCATTCCCGGACCATAGTGGGTGTTAGATGTTTCGATCTCTGTGATTTATTCCCGAACTGAGTTGCTTCAACCCTTGGGATTCATTCACGAACCATGTTGGGTGTGAGATGCTTCGATCTCTGGGGTTCATTCTCGAACCAAGTTGAGTTGATGGCGAGGTGCTTCGACCCCTGGGATTCTTTCCCGAACCATGCTGGGTATGAGATGCTTTGATCTCTGGGATTTATTCCTGAACTGAGTTGAGTTGATGGCGAGGTGCTTCGACCCCTGCGATTCATTCCCGAACCATGCTGGGTGTGAGATGCTTCGATCTCTGCGGTTCATTCCCGAACCAAGTTGAGTTGATGGCGATGTGCTTCGACCCTTTGGATTCATTCCCGAACCATGCTGGGTGTGATATGCTTCGATCTCTGGGATTTATTCTCAAACTGAGTTGTATTAATGGTGAGGTGCTTCAACCCTAGGATTCATTCCCGAACCATGCTGGGTGTGAGATGCTCTGATCTCTGGGATTCATTCCTGAACTAAGCTGAGTTGATGGCGAGGTGTTTCGACCCCTAAGATTCATTCTCGAACTATGCTGGGTGTGAGATGCTTCGATCTTTGGGGTTCTTTCCCGAACCAAGTTTAGTTGATGGCGAGGTGCTTCGACCCTTGGGATTCATTCCTGAACCATGCTGGGTGTGAGTAAGGGTGGCAGAAAAGCCCGAAGCCCGGCCCGGTCGGGCTTTGGCCCGGCCAGAGGTGGAAAAAGCCCGGGCCGAGCCTTAAAATGAAAGCCCGGCTCGGGCCATGGTCGGGCTTTCCAATTTTAGCCCGGGCAAAAAAAAAACATAAATAAATATATATATATATATATATTTTAATATGTTTGTATCATTTTTATTTGTTTTTAGAATTTAAATTGTTAATTTATCAATGAAACTTGTGATTTATTTATAAATTATTTTTGTATATAGTGTAAATGTATTTTATATTTTTATATTTTTAATTTTTTTTTAAATTCGGGCAAAAAAAATCCTGGGCCCGGGCTTTTTTTTGTTAGCCGGGCCCGGCCAATTGCCACCCTTAGGTGTGAGATGCTTTGATCTTTGGGGTTCATTCCCGATCCGAGTTGAGTTGATGGCGAGGTGCTTCGACCCCTGGGATTCATTCCCGAACCATACTGGGTGTGAGATGCTTCGATCTTTGGGATTTATTCCCGAACTAGGTTGATTTGATGGCGAGGTGCTTCGACCCTAGGTGTGAGATGCTTCGATCTCTGAGATTTATTCCCAAACTGAGTGGGTGATAGCATTTTGGTCCTCCTGTGTGACTCTTCGATCCACTGGGTGATGAGGTGCTCCGACCTCTGGGATTCATTCCCAAACTATGCTGATTGTGAAGGCTTCGACCATTGGGATTCCTTCCTGACCTGTCGAACTAATTGTGGTGAGGCACTTCGACCCCTGATCCGTCCTCACTCTCTAGGCTCTTTGCTCGTCCTCATTCCCGAGATTGTTCTCCACTCTCGTAGTTCCCTTCTATTCTGGAGTTTTTCATCCTCATTCCTGAGGTTGCTCTCCATTCTTGGAGTTGCTCGTCCTCGCTGTTTTTTCTTTTTCTTCAAAGCCTGCGAACATAAAATAAAACATTATGTGTATGCGACATGTATGCATGTATGCATGGATGCATTCCTTATTCTGATAGGGTTTATTTGTCCTATTGGCTTCATGTCATCCTTGATTAGGCATTCCTTGTGCTAGAAGGTTTTCTTCATCCCTTTATGAATCCTTTCGGACTTTGGTGCCCCTTTGGCCTACTCGCAATTTCCTTCTGCCAATTCTCCTTCAGTGATTGCTCAATTCTCTTTGGTCCCATGGCTCAAGATCCCGTTGTGTCCCTCATTCGCGGGGTGATAGACTGGTCATCCCCAGACCTGGCTCAGCTTTCTGCTCTTCGTTGTCTGCACTGGGTCAAAGTGGATTATTCCTTTTTTGAAAGCGGCCTCATCCTTTTGGGATACTAAAAATCATGTCTTCTGATTCCTGGATTTTGAAATATGCCCCCTTCTTGAGGAGTTTGCTGCCATTCTCGGCTTGTATTTTTCTCTTACTACCCTTCTCGGATACTGAAAATTATGTCTTCCGATTCCCGAAGCTTTCCTTTGTTGTCCTGAAAATAAGGAAAAGATATTGCCTTGTGCTTCGTCCATTGAGTTGCAGGTCCTTTCTATATTTTGCCTAAGTTGTCCTTTCGAATTTTCAACTTAGCAGATTGTTCTATCTTGCATGAGTCACCTTTTCAGGTTTTCAACTTACCGAGCTAAATTTTGTTTTTAGATTTGATTCGTCCTCATTCTTGAGGCTCTTCATTCGTCCTCTTTCCCGAGGTTGTTCTCCATTCTCGGAGTTCCTCTCCATTCCCGGAGTTTTTCTTCTTCATTCCCGAGGTTCCTCTCCTAGATCTCCTGACCTTGGTCCAACATCTAAGAAACAAAAGATGCGATTTGTAATTACTTGACTCTAATCTTTCCCGGTTAGCTGGGATTTATGCAATCTATGAACATCTTGAAAGTTTGTTTCAATAAAGGAATTTTCATTACTTCTTAGTACATATGTAGGAAATAATAAACTGTATTGCAAGGATACCTATGTCGCTAACTGTTCCTCACGGATTTTACAATTAATCATTTTTCTTGCTCACTCATGCTCTATATTTTACTTGGGCCGTCCTTTGCGGATTTTCAACCCAACGAGTCTTTTTTCCAATCTGCGCTTTATGATCTGCATGTTGTGGGTGAATTTGGACCTTGTCGAGCTCTTCTAAACTCAGTAGGTTTCGGCTCCATAGTGCGAGATCCATTCTGTAATTACTATGCAGATTGAGTTTTTGCTTTCAAGGTTGTTTGATAGCAACTTCTGGAAGCTGCTCTGTCTCATTTTATTTCTTGAATTCCCCACTTGGTAGGGAACTTCAGGACTTGGTGATATATGGATGAGACCGCCCTCATCTCATGAATCGAAGGTCTCACAATAATAAGGTTGTAGGCTGAGGGATAGTCTAAAACCAGGAACATTGTCATCTTATTGATTCCTCTCGCATATACTGTGAGAGATACTTCTCCTATGGTGAATTTTTATTCACCACTGAATCCAATCAATACCGTCGACCGTCTGTTTATCTTTTCTAGCTAGGCTCCCATGTCGGCGAGGGCTGTGGCAAAGATGATGTCAGTTGAGGACCCTATGTTGACTAACACATGTGTGATCATGAAATTCGCAACTTGCAAGGATATCACCAATGCATCATGGTGTGGATTAATGTGACCGGAGCTGTTGTCGTCTGAGAATTCTATTTTTAGGTTGGTGAACTCCTTTCAACCGACATCGTAGGATGAGGAATGTCTATTGCAGCAATTCTTGAATGTCACTTGGCATTCGATTATGAAACACCACTGACTTCTGATCCTCCTGAAATAAATTTTACCGTATTGTTAATTGGTGGTGGTGGAGGTGGGCCATCTCTCGGCCCATCTCTCATCTCTTTGTGCCAACATTACTTTTCCCTTCTCCGTGAGTAATCCTCTAAGAAGTCCATTGTTTTGTAATTTCAGGACTTCCAATCTCAATGCCACACAATCAGCTGTCGTATGGCCGTAGTTTAGATGAAACTCACACCACTTACTGATGTCTTTCTTTGTAGAGTTGTCCCTAGAGCGTGGAGGCCACCTTACTTCATTTCCTATATTTCTGAGGACTGAAACTAATTCTCCTGGGGAATCAGTGAAGTTGTAGTCTAGAAGTCTAAGTCTGTTTGTAGGCATTTGGCATTTGAAAGGCATAGGTCGACGGTTGAAATCTTTGTGAATGGGGCGATGCTCTCTCCTTTGATGGATCCTCCTATCTGAAGATTGAGGAGCTTTGCTTGCAAATACTTTGTGTGTCTTGTGAATCTTCTCATTCTATAGGCTGGAATAACTTTCATTGTTCTTGTTCCTTTTGTCTTATTCCCATCTGATTTCAATTTGGGCCTGAGCCAAAGTCTGATCCATCGAGTAGCATCGATACTTAGTGAGTTTTTTTGTAGAGTCCACTATCTGAGAGCAATCTATTTCTGATTGCTTCCATTTCCGTAGGCTGATGGAGATCTGAGATAGTTATTCTTTCTTTAGTGAAGCGAGCAACATAGCTTCATAAGGACTCTTATTTCCGTTGCTGGATGGCATTGAGGTCGTTTAAGGTCTTCTCGAGCCTGCATGAACTTGCAAAATGCTCTACAAATTTACCTGCTAGTTGTTGGTATGATTCGATGGATTTGTATGGAAGATTGATGAACCAGGTGAGGGTAGGGCCTGCTAAAGTTTCTCCGAATCATCTCTACATTCCAGCCTCCCATTGTTGTGGAGTCAAGCCAGTCGATATCATTTTGTACTTATAGTGGACCACATGATCATCTGGGTTCGTTGATCCATCATACAATTTCATGTCTGTGGACTGAACTTCCTTGGCAGCTAGATGGATGTGATGATCTTCACAAATGGAGTATCAGAAATTGTTCCAGCTCGGCTCTTTCTAATTGGTAACCTTACACCTGGTAGGCTGGATAAAATTATTTCTTTAAACTCTAGCATTTCTTTTTGCATAGTGGACGCAACTTGCTGTGCCTGGTCGATTGGAGAAATTAGCAGACTTCTTGGGTGATTTTGGGGTTGATGGTTTATTGGTGGATCAGCACTTGCCTTATCATTGATGTCCTCAAGAGGTTGGTTGAGATTGCAGGATTGTTGGGGTGATCTCGAGTGTCACAATGTTGATAGGTTGATAAGATTTGCTCCAATTATTTTTGAAGGTTTATATTAGAGTTTCGCATGGAGAGGTTCTCTTCCTCTAAAGTTCGTAAACGTTCTTGTAGCATGGCTAATTATGCTGCCACTGGGTCTGGTGTCAGTTCAGTGCTTGAAGCCATGTGAGATTGATAGATCTTTGCCTGCTATGAATCGCTAAGGCCCCACGGTGGGCGCCAAATTATGAATGCTGGTTTTCGTCCGAGGTCCACAATCGAGAATTTATAGTATGGGGCACTAGCGATCCTGCAAAACAAAGGTAGAGTGAGCAATGGGGATATTGCCCACCGGTTCGGTGGGTGCCGTAGGCACTCTGATGCTCAAGTCAGTAAAGATGAATGAGTAGTAAACAAAGTAAAGAAGAGAGTAAGGTTTGATATTACCTTGATCCCTTTGGACTGCCATGAGGGCGGAGGGTTAGTGTTTATAGGTTTAGAGAACTCAGTTTGAGAAGTGAAGCTTGAATTAAAAAGTTTTGAATCGCGTGCTATTTATAGGTAGAGAAAAGTGACTTTATTAGCTGGCACAAGTCCCACAAAGTGCCCAAGCATTTGATGAAAAGAGTTTGAGCATGTGAAAATATGCCTTGTGTTAGGAAAAATAGGGGGAGCAGTTGGTATATGATAAAGAGGGTTTGTCATTAAGCTATTAGCTTTAATTGTGATTCAATAATGCTAAATTTTCTGTGCTGGGTTACCATTTTTGGGCTTTGTTTGTTGTTGGGTTCGAAGTGAAAATATGATTTTACCCTTGGCCCAAATTTGGCATGTACACTAACCATTTAGACGACCATCTGATAATAGAATTAGTAAACTCTATTAAGTGCCTATTTGATATGGCTTTTAATAGAGGTTAAATAATTTTTTTAATCTCAAAAAAAAAAATTCAAAATTTTTAGTGACGTTTGGTTGCATTTTAAGTAGAGCTTTTGAGGATTAAAAAAATTATTTTGCGTCTACTAGCAAAAACTCAAAATTTGAGCTTTTGTGAGTAGAGCTTGGAGAATTTTTTTTAAAGATTTAAATTATCTATAATACCCTTATTTAATTTAACAACATTAATTCATTTCTTTCATAACACAACTTAAAAAAAAATTATCCAACAAAATAATTTTATAATGTTTAATAAAAGCTTTCACTCATAACCAAACACATAATTTTTTTTTTTTATTATCAAAAGTTGTACTTCTAAAAGCTCTATTAATAAAAGCTCTACTTGAATAAGTTATATTTGAAAATTTATAACAAACATACCCTAACTGTCGAGTTAAAGTTGATGTATATTTGGTAAATAACCCTAATGGATGTGATTTGGTGGCAAAATACTTATGATTTTATTGTTAGGTTCTGTTCCAGTAATGTATTTCTTGTAAAAGCAAGTGCATTTCTTAATTTTTTTTCTCACTTGCTCAGCTTAAGCGCAGGTCGGATGGTTTGATGTTGGAGTTTTCAACATTTCCAAAAAAAATATTCTCTATTATTTCATTTTACATTTTAAAAAATTAAATTATTATTATTTTTTGATAAAAGAGGCATATTACATGGAATTGGTTACTGTTGGACTAAGAGAGTCCCAATTAATTATTATTATTATTTTTTTTTTTTTGCTATATAAATTTCATAGACTTTTTATTTCTTACTCTACAATAGTATACTTTATATCTTAATAATTATAAGAGAGTTTTTAGTGTACCAGGTCCGGAAACATTAGTCCTTATTCATTCACTGCTTGCCACGTGTACACAAATACACTCTCATCGAGCACCAAGACTTTTCTCTCAATAGCAAATAAAAAATTTCCTCAACAGGCATAACTGGGAAAATTTTCAGCTTCTTATATATTTGAAATGGCCAATTTTCATTTTTTTTTTCTCGTGTACAAATTGCATTAGATTATTGTTTAATTAGTTTCACAAATTGAATAGAAGATGTGATGGAACGTTATCTAATGCACTAATGAGAATGATTAATGAGAATGATTAATGAGTATATGCTTCAATAAGTCAAAAAAATTGTTCATGATTGGTGTAATATATCTTTGTATTGAAAATGAAGTTTTCATTGAGTCTCTTAGTGACGTGACTTGGTGGTGAATAGTTCAGGATCTTACATTAAGGTTCTGGGTTCGAATCCAATGAGTGCGTTTCTTATAAGAGTCTAGGACAGCCGATGATTTTACTTGTTCCGTTTAAGCCCGAAAGTGGTGGTTTGGCGGTGGAGTTTCCAACCATTTCAAAAAAAAAATGAAGTCTTCATTGATCTGGAAAAATCCACCAAGTGTTCAAAATATAGTACCTCTAGAATGGACACATGAATCCTTCAACGAATTGGAAAAATTTCTTGTTGGGATCTTGACAAAAATTCAAGAGACTCTCTCTAATATTATCGTCACTTTCTCTTTTCAATTTTTCGTATGTGAGTGTAACACAAAATAATGAAGCAATGAAAGTATTTACTAAGACCAAAACAGCTTATAAAACAAATATTAATCATGAGTAGACACTGTTTCATGATTTTTGTCAATGAAAACAGCTCAACAACATAAAGCCTTACACATGAAATCGTAAATTCTTCATCATTAAACTTGGAAATTAATCAATCAAGAAACTGGCAAGAGACAACTGCTCCAACAATTCTAGAATGATAAAACCAGTCAACAAATTTTACTTGTTTTTTGAGATGGATTATTATACATGTTTAAAAACATTTCAATTCTCACCACTTACTAAGATCGTGAACTCCTCCTGTGATGTGATCTCTGTTGACAATGATGCAGCAGAAGACTTTCTGGCAGATCTTCTTGGTGAAGAGAGTGAAGGTTTTGGAGGAATTTGCAAGTTGTCAATGCCACCTTCCAGCATCTCCAAAACCTTGTGCATTGAAGGTCTGTCATATGGATTAGTTTGAATGCACCACAAGCTCACTAAGATCATCGTTTTCGCCATCTCTTTTTCCTCTTCGGTGACAACTCCATCAAGCTGAAAATCATTCCCTGGTTCAATATTCTTGTAAATTGCATTGGGAAAATATATTTCACTGCTGCGAGATACATTAGCATTGGCATTGGCATTGGCATTCTTTCTTCCAACAACCATTTCAAGAATCATCATTCCATAGCTGTAGACATCAGACTTGTGAGAAACTCCTCCAAATGTTCGGCAGAATACTTCTGGTGCAATATATCCTATGGTTCCTCTTGCATCCGTCATTGATATGATGCTCTCTTTCTTTTCGGATAGTTTAGCCAGCCCAAAATCAGATATTTTTGGACAGAACTCGTCATCTAACAGAATGTTATGAGGCTTTATGTCAAAATGCACAATCCTTATGCTGCAACCTCGATGCAAGTACGCTAGTCCTTTGGCAATGCCAACTGCAATTTGATACATTGTTCTCCATTCTAACTTTCTGTTTGTATTTGAAGATTCTTCATCGTATATAAACTGATCCAGAGAACCATTAGGCAAGAATTCATATATTAGAGCTCTTTTTTGCTTCTCATAACAAAATCCCAGAAAGGAAACTATATTAACATGTGATGTTCTACTAATGCTGGCAACCTCGTTGATGAATTCCTCCCCGTTACCTTTGGAGTTCTTCAAGACCTTCACAGCCACGAGACGACCATCGGGTAACTGTCCTTTGTAAACATCACCATAGCCTCCTTGACCAAGTTTATAGCTGAATGATTTCGTCATCCTATTCACATCAGAATAACAATATCTCTTTGGAGCAAGAGATTCGTAATTCTTAATAAAAGCTTCTTCCGCAATTCGCTCATCCTCTGTTTTCTTCTTCCAATGTCGTGTTAGGCCAACTACGAGAAGAATAGGCAGTATCACTGCTATCCCCACCACACCCGCAGTTATCCCCAGCACACCAGCCGCAATGCCTGCATTCAAATATAGTCGAATAATTTTGATAGAATTGTTCTACAGTCGTCCATAGAAAACATTGGCAAAATTTCACATTGTTCAGATATTTCAACCACCAAAATGAGCAAATGTTTAAATGAAATGAGGCCATGTCCAGAAACAGGGATGCTTTTTAAGGCATCTGCAAAAGGATAAAGTACTACCCTTTATTGAAAGGTACAAATGGCAAAAGCTCAATGGTAGAAGCTATAATGCGAGCGCCTAAGACTTTAACAAGTAGTAACAGCTGTGTTTAGTATCAAGAAAAATATGTTGTAGAAAGGGGACCAAAATCTTCTCCTTATGGAGTAAAGGTCAAAACAACTCCACTCTAAATAGAATAAAATCCTGTGATGGTTGGATTAATAAAGCTGTTCAAGATTTAAGTTGCAATGATCATCTAAATAAAATCCAGTGTTGTGCTGAGTTTATGATGCAAACTAGATAAACTCAGCTCAACACTGAATTCTAATCTGTAAGTAATGGCTTGTGCTAAAGGATCTGAGAGATGTCATGACATGATCTTTAGTCTTCCTGCTATCCACCCCATGTGTTTGGCATGTTTAGCATGTTCAATAAGTATCATGGTCATGTAAGTAATGTATGCGATGTGTACTGCTCGCGTAGTATGTATGCATGATGACCTACAATATGAGTTTATGAGCATTTAGGTCTTATTTTGCATTAGATATATAATTCAGAATGTTTGCGTTTGTTCAGACGTTCAAACGCATATTTGTATTGGCGATTGTTGTGCGTTTGTTATCTCGTTCTAGCGCGTTTTCTAGAGAGTTCCCTTTTGAGTCACGTTCGGCTAACGTTCGAATGAAACCAGCAGGATACCTTGTGTGCGTGTAGCGTTCGACATGCGTTCGAATGCGACAACGATTCTTAGACAAAAATTTGGAAATTTCGGCCCACTTTAAATAGGTCCATTTTGATTTTTCTCTCATTTTTCTTCTCTCTCTCTCTCTCACGATACTTCACCTCCAAAATACTTTTTTTTCTTCTCCAAATCAAGCCAACTCTTAAGGATTCTCATGGGTTCCAAGCTTTAGGAAGTTCAGGTAAGCTTCCTCAACTCCATTCTCATAGTTATTTTGTATTTTCTCATGCTAGGGTTCTAGGCCCATTTCGAAAATTTATTATTTTGCATGATTAAGTGGATAAACGAGCTTATATAGGTTGTCATTGTTAAGATATATACATGACTTGGGTTGGTATGCCTTGTGTGATGTGGATTTCTTGAAACCCATTATGACCCATGTTGGGTTTTGGGATTTATTTGTATTTGTGGCTAGTAATCGTGTGTGGGTAATGGTTAAAGACACGGTATATGCATGAATTTGGTTAGAAGCACCAAGGTTGTAAATGAGTTTTTTTCCAGAATGTTAAAACTTGGATTAAGCGTGATGTTGAGTTGTATTAATGTCTTGAAATTTGCATGAAATGAGTTGAAACCATAGTAGGTATGAAAGAATGAAACTCTAAGTTTTGGGAATTTGAATGCTAAGAGATTCATGAGTTGAGAACTAATGATAGTGATTAAGAAAGTGTTTGCTAGCATGAAACAAGTACAGTTAGATTAGATCCAAATCACCACGAGTTTCAGACGATTAAAGCCGCGAATTTGGGTGGTTTGGTAGAAGTAATCATAAAAACCTTAAGTCATAAGGGTAAAGACGTTAGTAAGAGGATTAAATTATGCTATTTGAATGTAATTTGATAATAAGACTCCTAGATGTATGAGTCATATGCCTATGTTTGATAGATTTGAAGTGTGCATTGTAATGTTATTGACTTGTGGGTATCCATTTAGAAGTACTTGTTATGATTCTGTTCGGACGACATCAATTTTATACCTATTTTTAAAATAGGTGATGGATCAGTTTTGCGAATAAACGATAAGTTTGATACATACTGCGTGATGGTTTTGGTATGTGTATGAATGTTCTCGATTATTTGTCTTTTGAAATAAATGACTTGTTTGCCATTTTGAAATGTTTATGATCAATTGATAAAATTTTGAATTGAGAATTGATATTTTCGCTTTTTTATATATGATAATTGGTTTTAAATAGTTTGATGTTTCAATATTTTGAAGCATGATTCTACAAAGTGTTTTTATATAAAGGGAAAATTTCGGATTGTTTTTGTTTTGACTATAAATAATAAGAACATGTTTCTGTCTCGATGCTTGTTTATGAATTAATATTTTATGAACTATCCTTCTGTTTTCGCCTAGACACTTGTTTATATAACATTTCCATCTCGACGCTTGTTTTATGTTTCGTGATTTGTGAGATATTGATATGCTTCCGTCGAGGAATTTGATGAAATGTATCCGTCTTGACGCTTGTTTATTGTTTAATATTTTATGAATTATCATTTTATTTTTGTTGGGGTGCTTGTTTAGGGTTTCGACCATCAGAAAATAGATCAATCTACTACCTTATCGACAATGGCTTGTTTCATTCATTGTTCGATTTATTTGTGCGATTCAGACATTAGATGCTTGTTATATTTCATCCAATTGAGTGGTCCTGAGTGCTTGTTAGTTTTCATCCAGTTGTTTTCGTCCTGGACGCTTGATAAGGATTTACAAGAGATACGGTTTTTGGATTTGATTATGTATGCAATAAAATAGAGTTTTATGATGTTTTTCCAAAAATAACTTGAAAGTGAATGTTTTATGCTTTCCATTTTAAAGATATATGACATTTCTTGTCCTTTTTTGAACTGTGTAATATATGTAAATTCATGCACAAAATTCACGTTTGATATATGTATGGGTATGAGTATTGGTTAAATATTGGTACGTATAAGCCACTATAGGTCTAAGTAACAGTGTTGAGAAAATATTTTAGTTTATGTTTTCTGAATTCATAAAGGCATGCAAATGAATAAGATATGCTTTTGAATGTGCTATTTATATCGACTAACGTACGAAATCTACTTATGGTGTGTGTATTCTTAATCTTGTCTTTGATTGTGGGTGAAACATACTTTATGAACCTTGCAACATGATTCCGTTCTTGATATGTGTGAACTTGTCTGTGAAGAACTTGTAACATGTTTTATTTTAATAAGGCATGGTATTTGATTATAAAGAGGATTTTGGAAATCTATATTGGGCGTGTTTTTGGAATGTACAAATGTGTATATGTGTATAAAGGTGAATATATGTACGTGAGTTTACACAACTCGTTATGGGATGTCCGAATAAGGTTAAACATGAGGTTTTTTATTCACCTAAGGTACGTTTCTGAACACATGTAAGGAATTTGAAGGCTAAATTTTTGAAAATTATTTCATTTTAAGGAGTTAGTGTTTGATTTATTTTAAGAAGAAAATCTTAAATGTGTTCCGATTTGATGATATTTCAAAGGATTTGAGAAATTATAGTTTTGTTTAGTTTTGGTTTTATGCTAAAGAGGATGTATGAACTTAGTTTCCGGATTTGGATTAATCATGTATTTTTTAGAAGCATTATGTCTAAGAAAGATAAAGAATAGCTTATATATTAAAGTCTTTTGAGAAATAGTCACATGTTAATGCATATGCATATATTGCTCAAGAAAGTATATATGTGTGTGTGTACACACACACACTCTCTCTTTATTTGATGTTCATTTTTGTTCCTTTTAATGTGAGTGACTACTTACTGAGTTCTAAAAACCCACACCACATCAGTTTGCTAGTTTTTACAGGTTGGCAACTAGATCGGTCAACCATCAAATTTTGGATGCTTATGCTCGGGACGACGGATCATCCAAACTGCAGTCAACCATTTTAGAATCCTGGGGATGTCCTAAGAGTTTAGAAATTATTTTATTTATGTTTTAAATTGTGTAAGGCATATTGGTATATGTATGTCTATATGTTAAAAGTTTTGATTTGTATATGTAATAATGGGCATGGAGCCTTGGGTATTGATGATTGATATGTCTTGTAAGGACCAGAGGTTATTTTTGCTTATTTGATGTTCTTCACAGGTCCTTTTGGGTGCTGGACTGTGTTTTAGGTAGTCAAGTTTTAGGACACTCCATGTCCGTTTTTCGTTAGGCTCCATTATGATTCTCTGATCACTGAAGAGTATTTTGAGAGGAAATATTACTACTTGAATATAATTTATAAGTATTACAAAACTTGTACAAAAAGAACCTCACACATTAACTACACTTTCTACCAAGCTCTCTTTACATTGAGCTTTCAGGATCGTGTTCACTTACTTGGGGCAACTCTATAAGTTTTCTTTACTTAAAGCTTACTTGTTGGGGATGATTTGAGCTCACGGATGGGCTTTATATTTATAGCCAAACTTTAGCTAACAAATTCAACAAATGAATAATACCACCGAAAGTTTGTTTGTAATCTTACACTAAGAAGTCAAAATCCACCGAACGTATGTTTGGATTCATATATGTAAATTTGAAATATAGATGCAACTGGATTCATCATGGAGCTGGATTAATCAATTCTCCCCCTCTAGTTGCATCCGAAATGATTTTCATCTAACAGTTATCTAGTTATGTCTCTACACTGCTCTAGCTTGTCCTAAGTGAACACATTTGTTGATATGTCAGTTTTATCTCTGCACAACACACTTCACTGTGTCTCTGCACATTACTCTTTTGTTGTGTCAACACAGTTCCACTACCATGTTTTTCACCTATTTATTCCTCAATTCCTTCTTGCCTTATGGGAAACTCTCTAGCTCCCTCATCAGTAAGCATAATGTATTCAAATTCCGGATATTTGTTTGATGGAATCATGCCTCGCTCAGATACTCTTGTCTGAGGTCCACTGGTTTGATGAGGTCTATCATCATCCAAATTTATGGATGATTTTGTAGCATCTAGTGGAGCGGATTGTGGCTCCCCCTTCTCAACACTCATTTATATAATTTCTGATGAAGTAAGATGTGTTTCCTCTTGTGTAATATCATCATCTGCCTCTTGTGGTTCTGCTTCTGGAATTTCATCGTGCACCCTATCTGTGGTTAATTGACTGGTGTTTGGTCTGGATTTCTATCGACACTGAAATTGGAAGACATCATGGTCTTTTTAATGTCTTCAATTGTCTACGTACTCTTCAAGACATTCTTCATCCCAGCTTCTGATGACTATCTTTTCCCTCGGATCCTATAAGATGTACCTAGAAATATACATGGAGTAGTCCTTGCATTAAACTTTTGCCTGAGCTCATTGGACACATATGAAAAAGTTAAATAACAGAATACTCTTATGTGAGAGTATGAGATATTCTTGCCAGACCACAGTTTCTTTGGAATCTCAAAATTCAATGGTATAGATGGTGATCTATTGATCAGGTAGCATGAGGTACGAATAGATTCTCCCCATAATGGCTTTGGCGGCTTAGCCATACTAATCATGCCTCTGACTTTCTCCATAATGGTGCGGTTCATTCTTTCAGCAACACTATTATATTGTGGGGTATATGGAACAGTTCTCTCATGTCAAATATCGTGTCTCTTGTAGTATGCATCAAACTCCCTGGAACTGTATTCGCTTCCATCATCTATACAGAGACACTTCAACTTCTTCCCTATTTCACGCTCTAAAATGGCATGGAGCAGTTTGAAATATTCCAAGACATGATCCTTCGTCTTGAGGAAATACATCCAAACTTTTCGAGAAACATCATCAATGAAAGTTAGAAAATACTTGTTACCGTCCAGTGAATTATCCTATAAGGGACCACATATATCATAGTGTACTTGACTAAGCAACTCTGATCTTCTCTTAGAAGATAAGTTAAACTGGACTCTGTGTTACTTACTAAACAAATAGTGGTTGGAAGGACATAGTGTAACATCCTTGGTAAGCTCATTCTTGGTCAGGGTAGAAAACCCGTTTTCACTCATGTGATAGAGTCTCTGGTTCCACAGATTTTGAGAAATCTCTTTTTCAGCTATATTGAGGCTGTCTGCACAAATCTTCACATGAGTCTTATATAGTTTGCCACAAATATGTCCTCGGGAAACAACCATGACACCTTTTTTCATTCTCCATGTGTCATTTCTTAAGTGATTATCATAGCCTAGTTTGTCAAGGGCTATCGCCGAGAGTATATTCAGCCAAAATTCTGGAATATACAGGACATCCTTCAAGGTTAATGTACACCCGATATATTTCCATAACTAAATATCAAAAATTCATATTATCCCAGAGGAATTGATATTTTCCATCTTCACTAAACCAAATTCTCATGCTTTGTATGTTGTGAAGAAATCTTTGTGAGGAGTGACGTGGTAGGATGCTACAGTATCTACCACTCATTCAATATTTTGGGTTGCGATGTGAAGGCATGTCTCTTCTTGCATGGAGCATATGGCTACATCTCCTTGGACAACTATTAGTGTCTCTCCTTCATTATTCTTCGACTGGAAATTGTCTTAGCCCTGCTCTCATTGCAGTTTTCAGCAATTCTTCTTTAAGTGGACTTCCACGCCACAATAGTAGAACTTATAGGTAGACATCCTTCCATCTGAGGATCTACCTCTGGTTGTGCTTCTGCATCTCTCTTTCTCTTCCTCGAGTCTCCATGATGAAGACTTCTGTCTGTTCTGAGCCAACGTCTTTCCTTCTGGACTCTTCATTCAACAGAGTATCTTTTACCATAGGCATGTTAAGTTTTCCTCCTAGAGCCGAATTACTGATAGTAACCACCAATGTCTCCAAGCTATCAAGAAGAGAACTGAATTGTAGGAGGGCTTGCACTTCATCTCCCAACTGTATGTCTATTGTAGACAGCTGATTCACCAAGCTCTATAACTCATTGGTGTATTCTCCAATGGAAGTTCCATTGAGTAGTATCAAATTCACCAAATGCCTCATTAACATGACATTATTCTGAGCAATCTTAGCCCAATACATGTCTTCCAACTTCATCCATATTTCGTAATCATCTATATCATGTTCTACATAGTGGAAGATGATGTGGCCGATCCACTGCCTAATCTGACTATGAGTTCTATTATTGAGTTTATTCTAGTTACTCTTTTTGACAGAATCTGATCTCACTCATTTCATCTCGATCATATCAAATAGATATTTAAGTGTAAATAATCTATCATCCAAGACCTCCATCGGGAGTAATTGGTTGCTGTCATCTTGATCATTGTACCGGAAGAAGAATCTTCTATTTCCATTTTAAGTATAAAGATTAAAATAAAAATAGGACTAAATCGAGGATGATTTCCACAAATCACAGGTCACTGTTACGTCTGGAATGGTTGAAAATGGTGTATTTGACTTTTCGTTGGTCCAAATATGAAATATGAGCCGATTTATAAATTTTTGAAACTTCTAAAGTCAAACTGTAAATTCCAGAGACTTCAGTAGGCTCAATGAAATTTACCAGAATACTGATCTTTGAGATGAAATGGTTGCTAACTAGACCGAAATTATTGATATGGCAGTTTAATGGGCTTACATGGCGATGACGTGGCGATGATTGGACCATAAATGATTATATGGCAGTTGACTGGATCAGAAATGCTAACGTGGTAGCTGAACAAACAAGAAATGTTGAAGTGGAAGCTGACGAGACCGGAAATACTGATGTGGTGGCTGACTGGACCATAATTACTGATGTGGTAGCTGGCTGGATCGAAAATACTGACTGGATCAGAAATGCTGATGTACCATCTGACTTAACCAGAAATATGGAGATTGTAGTTGACTGGACCTGAAATGTTGATGTGGCAACTGGCTGGATCAGAAATGATAAAGTGGATACTGACTGTACCATAAATGATGATGTGGCAATGACGTGTGAGCTTATTTTACCAGAATGTTGAAGTTGTGGATACGTCAATGTCTTCTACCTATAGACGCTCATGAAACGCGTGTAGCAACTGAGGGCGCATATGCTTCTCTTTGGAAGGTCGGAAAATCCCACCATGCTCATCTCGACGTGAACAAGCTGATGGTATGCTCAAAACTAGATTTTGAGAACTTTCCTGAAACCTAAATTTTATATTCGTTCTTCACCTCCAGGATCCCCAACCTATAACCAAAACTCTGATACCACTAGTTATGATTCTATGATCACTGAAAAGTATTTTATGAGGAAAGTTTTCTTTCTATTACTACTTGAATAAAATTTACAAGTGTTAGTTCTATTTGTCTTGGCAATTTCCGTAACAAAACAAGTTCAATTGAGTTGTAATGAGTCTTGAAGATCTCGGAGCAATTGGACAAGTATTTTGACAAAATCTGATGGAGTTATTCGAGCAATGTTAACTCTTTTGAATATTCCAGAAGATTTAGAGCTCAAATTGACATGAGGTCAGTTGCATTAGAAAATAGACTCGAATAATATCGTGTACATATAAAGAACACATGATTTGGCCAAGCGATGAGAAAGTTACATGCGTTTTAATTTACCCCTGAAAACCAATTCGCGACCCGTGTTTGTGAGGCGTTCGTATTTTCGTTCGAACATTTTGAGGTAGAAAATTTACGTTTGAGTTGCGTTTGAAGTGCGTTCGAACGCCCCTACATAAGTAGGTTATTTTAGACATGTTTTTAAGCCAAAATAACACTAGGAAACTTTGCACTACCTATATAAACAAACATTGAGCCACTTTCACAAGTGTTTAAAATACATTCATTTGAGCCTAAACACATTCTTAGTTTTCAATCTCTTTGCTTTCACATTGTAGACTTCCTGTTATTTTGTCTGTTTTGTTTTGGTGAAAGCATTCTTTGTTAAACTATCAACACAATAAACTCAATTTCCTAAACCTTCAGATTTCTCAAGGAGGAAGATTGGTAGTCGGAGTTCCGGCGTTCAGAGTTGCAGAGTTTATTCACTCAGAGACTTCAGAGGTTTTGAAGAAAGTCGTAGGATACGACCTCGATGAGTCCTTCGGGCTCTTGCAGTCTAAAGGTACTGGAGTCGGTGGAGTTGCCACCATATGTCGTTTACCATCATTGTAAGTATTTCTCTTTATAGTGGATCTGGGCTGGTAGCCGAGTACCTAGAGTGGTTTTTTACTCGCACAAGTTTTTCACTTCGTCACCAAAATAACTTGTGTTGATTTGGTATGGTTGATTTATTTTATGCTTTAATATTCTGTTTTGATTTATTTCTATTAGAATTAAGGGTGTTTGTTGATAATCCATAGAGACAATATTTATGACTTGTCTTAAAATATTGTGATATATTCCGTATAGGGTCAGAACCTGGGATAAAATTCGAACTTTCAATTGGTATCAGAGCCTGAACTCGATCCTTGACCCGTTAGCTATGGAACGTAGTCAGCCCTTAAATTGTCCCTCATTCTTTGATGAGACTAAATATTTACTTTGGAAGGTTCGTATGAGAGCATTAATTAAGTCCTTATATGAGAGGGTCTGGATGACAATAGAGTACGAGTGGAAACCTCTTGTAGTTATGTTGATGGGGTCTCTTCCTCCAAAGATAAACTGACATAGACTAAGGATGAATTTGACGCTAGGAATAGGAACATCCATTAATGTCATTCATGGTGTTGTATGCTCAGCTGAATTTAGGAGAATTTCCATGTATGAAATAGCCAAGGATGTTTGGGACATCCTTCGGACTGTGCATGAGGGCACATTGTCTGTAAAAAATAATAGACTCCAAGATCTTGCAACTAGGTTTGAGGTCACCAGAATGAAGGATGACAAGACCTTTGATAAGTTTTATGCTGAGATTAACGATATCGTTAACTCAAGTTTAAACTTAGGCTAGACTATTTTTACCAGTATGATAGTTAGAAAAATCCTTAGATCCCTACCTGACAAGTTTCTACCTAAGATCACGGCCATCGACGAAAGTAATGAACTTGATCATCTTAAGCTATAAGACCTTGTAGGTAAACTACATGTATATGAGAAGAAACTTCTTGTGTACCAAAAGCCCAAAACTATAATGATGAAGATCGCGAAGGAAGTTGCTCATGATCCGTCAAGTGATGATGGTGATGATACCCTCATAGATCATGATTTGGCTATGTTTGCAAAGAAATTTAAGAAAATATCTTAAGATCAATAAGAGTTGTCATGATAGGAATAAAGAGGATAAGCCTAGATAGAGTAGGCATATTAGGAGTATAGAGAGGATAGAGGTAGCAAACCCTATGGTGTCCAGTGCCATGAGTGTGAAAGGTATGGGCATATTAGATTTGAGTGTCTCATATACCTTAAGTCCAAATGCAAGAAAATCATGACAGTCTCGCATAGTGATTCAAAATATGGCTATACTTCTGATGAATCTCCTAAATATAAGAGGAATTTCATGCCATTTGCTGTTAATGTTACTGGTGAGAGAAAGGAAAACAATAGTGATGAAAATGCTAGATTTGGCTTCTCTCACGATGAGTCTGTAGATGAGGATATTCTTCAGATAGTCTACACTAAATTGTTCAATGAAAGTTTAGCTATCAAGAAGACTAATATAAAGGTAAATAAGAGGTTGAAAGAAGTAGAGCTAGAAAAGAATGAAGCTCAAGCTAAGTTTGAACAAAGCCTCCTGATGATTGATGACCTCAAGGAGAGGAATAAATGGCTAGTTGATAAGGTCTAAACTTTAGAAGTTGAACTTGAAAATACTATAATCCAGTTGTTTGTATTTTCTAGTTGGAATAATAAATTAGACCATATGTTAGGGATTAGTGTTGAGTCAAAACGTGACTTATGTAAGAAACCTATTGAATGTAGTCATGTGATTCCTAATTCTGTTCCTCATCCTGTGTCCCAACCACAATCTAGAGGTGTTCTGGGTAAACCTCGCTCTCATCCGAGGTTTGTGCATGTGTGTCATCATTGTGACAAGGCATGACACATTAGGCCTAAGTGCTTCTTGCTGAACAAAAATAAGAAAATGCTTAAAAATGTGTCACTTAGATTTGATTCTTCAAATCTAGTTTCTCAAGTTTATGTACTAACTAAACAAATGCTTTTTCTTAGTGAGAAACTTGCTTTTTTGACTAGGAATACTCAGATGGTTGAGTTTCCTAAGAAAGTTAAGGTGAGGAAGCAAGATGACTTCCAATCTACTTTTGAGTGCCTTGATTCTGAAATGCATAATATGAGTGCACTTCGGTGTAACTCTTCTTAGAAGTTGCATTTTATTTTCCCATTGCATGTGTGTGTGCGTGTGTTTTTATATTTTTTTACACATCTATTTTTTTCACTGCATATGGGTGTGTGAGTTGTTCTTTGTTATTTATCCCTTGGTATATATGATGGAAACCCAGATATAAATTTCATAGCTGATTCTGAATAGACGGTAGTATGATCTGCACTTGGGATACGACTCCACGTATCATTGGATTTTGACAAGTCGTTCTGTGTCTTTACATTTTTTTGTGTTAAAAACTGAAAAAAAAAAATAGAAAATGAAAATGACTAAAAATATTTTTTTTGACTTGTTAGAGCATGAAAAGCTTGTTGTCTGTGATCATAGTATGTAGGATATATGTTTATACATGTGTAATATGCTTTTATTTTTTTGCTCTATGTGCATAAGTGTGTGTGATATAATCCTTTGGTACATCTTGTGCTTGCACTTCACATACATGTTTTTATTATTGTCAAGGTTTGGTCATATTTTTGAGTTTTTGGACTGACGGTCTAATCTCTATCATACTTAGCTCACTAAATAGTGTGACCTTTGACTAGATGACCTTCTGCTATCCCCTTGCAAAAGTAAAAAGAAAGAAAAAAAATACATGATTCTCAAGTGCAAAATAAACAATGGGGCAAATTCAAAAGATAAGGGCAAAACCCTTCACTCGAAAGTGTTTTTTTAGAATAACTTAGTTTATTATTTTTTTACTCATTGTGTGCTTGTGTGCGCTTCTTGTCTTGGCATACCATTTTTTGTGCACATTTATGAGTGATTATTTCCCACGTGTTATTTCTGCTAACTTAGTAAGGCTATTCGTGTTTTTGTTTGAATATTCTCTTGCATATGTCATCCTTTTACCCCTTGTCATTTCATGACAAAAAGGGAGAGTAGTTTGAGGATTAGTTTTGGAGTAGTAGTATATCCTTATTTTTTCTATCTCCGGTTTAAAGGGAGTATGATATCTACTATCTATTTCTACATGCATCAGTTTTATCGTTGCTTTATGTGTTCTTTATAATCTATGTGCTTTTCACGGTATGTCATTGTTTATGGATGTTTCAGGTAAGAATATTTTATAGCTGAGGTGTCATTGATTTCAAGACTACTCGGTTAGGTATTAGATCAAGTCTTAAAGTAATAAGTCATTATGGTGATGGTTGGCAGTTGGCTATATTCTTTTTGGGTATTTTACAGTAGTCTTTATATTAGGTAGTGTTTTATCACGGAATGCCAAATGGGGAGATCGTTAGTTTTATTTTTATTGACAATGTCCATAACAAAATAAGTTCAATTGAGTTGTAATGAGTCTTGAAGATCTCGAAGCAATTAGATAAGTATTGGACAAAATCTGATGGAGTTATCCGAGTGATGTTCACTCTTTTGAATATTTCAGAAGATTTAGAGCTGAAATTGACATGCGGTCAGTTGCATTGGAAAGTAGACTCGAAGAAAATCATGTGCATATAAAGAACGTATGATTTGACCAAACGATGAGAAAGTTACAAGCGTTTTAAGTTACCCATGAAAACTAGTCCACGACCCGCATTTGTGTGGCGTTCGTATTTTCTTTCGAACGTTTCAAGGTAGAAACTTTGCGTTTGAGTTGTGTTTGAAGTGCGTTCGAACACCTCTGCGCAAGTAGGTTATTTTAGACACGTTTTAAGCTAAAATAACACTAGAAAACCCTTATATTTGCCCTACCTATATAAATGATAAGTACGGTTTATAACCACTTATTCCCGCATTCTTAGCTTACCATTTTGTTAGATTCTGTATCATTTAATGTATTTGTAGTTTTTTTTTATGTTTTATTTGTAGGAAGCTTTGATACATGGATCCTGGGGTAATTCAACTTGTTTTGGGACCATATAGACGCATCAGAAGCACACGGGAAGAGCGGAAAATGCAGAAATGGCACGCCAGAAAAACCAACTGGCACTACAGCGCCTCCTCAGCAAAGCCATACAAATTTCCCGCAGCTTCGGTGCCACGACGCCCACTTTCCGGCATCGCGACGCTGTGCAGACCTCCAGAAACATTAATTTTTAAGGTTTTACATGCACAAGGACTCCAAGACTTTATTATAAATACACAAGCTCGTCCAAAACCCTAAGGAGAAGGCTAATACACAACACAAAATCTTAAAATACATATTTTAGAGAGATCCAAGAAAGAATATTGAAGAGCGACAAGAGGGGATAAATGTGGTGACGTCCGAAGATGAA
This sequence comes from Zanthoxylum bungeanum, assembly GCA_019454045.1. Classification (NCBI taxonomy): domain Eukaryota; kingdom Viridiplantae; phylum Streptophyta; class Magnoliopsida; order Sapindales; family Rutaceae; genus Zanthoxylum; species Zanthoxylum bungeanum. The sequence goes on along the minus strand of SKCR01031443.1, from coordinate 52,844 downwards.
AGGATTCAATTTGGGTTTAATCTCCTAGTTTCTATCTTTAAACTCTAATGATTTCTATTAGAATCATGACCATATTCTCATTGTTATTATCTTGCATCATGGACTAAATCTATAATTCTAGATGATGATGTAGCCAATGTTTGAACCTATGTATTGATTGTCAATTTGAGTTTTATGAAATTATAATTTAGTTTATTTATATTCTCTTGCGTTTAATGCTTCGTGATTGTTAGCCACAAATTAAGATGATGAATGTTAGAATATATCACTCGAGAGAGAGGGATTTTGAATAGGATCTAGAGAATATAACTTAGGAGTTTTATAGAGTTCAGGAGAATCTATAGTTCATTTAAAGTCGTTAACGGAGAATCACAAAGCATAATGAGTTATTAATTACTAGATTTTTATAGGGATATCGGAGTCTGTAATTGATAATATTTTCACTATTGCTCGGGAGAGAGAGTTGAATACTTTAGGATTCTTGACTTATAAACAATGCAACAAAATAAGGATTGAATGGCATGACAAATACATATGGGATAACTAGGTGAAATCGGACTATAGAATCTCTCTCATCTTGGTTTATCTTATTTAACGTTTTAATATCTTGCATATTTAGTTTTTAGTTTTAAATTCATATTATTCAAAATTTAGTATCTTCTAAATAAAGTTAGGATTATTAATTATAGTACTTAGTGTGAGTTGAACACAATCCATGTGGGTTCGTCACTCTCTCACTTATCTTTACTAAAACTTGACAACGTACACTTGCGGTACGATATAAAATATCGCAACAAGTTTTCGGCGCCGTTGTCGGGGACTGTTAATTTAATTCACGTTAATATTATTACTAAATAACCTTAGCTTTAATTTAGATTTTTATTTTTATTTTTATTTTTGTTTTAAGTTTTATTTTTGTTGTGTTTTATGTGATTATCTTTTCTGTCTTTCTGTGCTTCAGTGAATGCAAAAATCCATAAGTCTCAACTCGCACTTGTTTGATCCTGAAATAGAAAGAATAGCGATGAGGCTTAGGAAATAAAGGAAATTTGAAAATGAAGAAATGGCGGCTGAAAACAGAGAGAACAATCCACGCCAGATGTCAATCAGAGATCACTTCAAGCCGATGATAGATGATAATTACTCTGGGATTGTGCATCAACCAATCAATTCTAACAACTTTGAGCTAAAATCTTCATTGATCAATATGGTGCAAAAGAATCAGTTTGGGGGTTCAGCTGTAGAGGATCTCAACATGCATTTAAGGATGTATCTAGAGATGACAGACATCATAAAGATGAATGGCGTGACTAAAGAAGCTATCAAGCTACGCTTGTTCTCATTCTCTTTAAGGGATAAAGCGTGGGTTTGACTTCATTCAATACAGATGGGGAGTATCGTGACATGGCAGGATATGGCCACAAAATTTCTTGAAAGGTTCTTTCCACCAGCTAAATCAGCTCAATTAAGAGCAGGAATTAGCATATTTAAGCAGCTGGAGACTGAGTCTCTGTATGAAACATGTGAGCGCTTTAAGGATCTACTCTGAAGATGCCCACAATATGATTATGCATATTGGGTACATATTCAGTTGTTTAATAATGGGTTGAATGGTTCGAATTGGATTGTGGTTGATGCAGCAGCTAGAGGAGGTCTATTCAAGAAGTCAGTTGAGGATGCCTATAATTTGTTAGAAGAAATGGCCATTAACCACTTCCAATGGCCAAGTGAACTGACTACTGTGCCTAAGGTAGCAGGTATATATGAGGTGGATCATATTGTTGCACTTACAGCTCAAATGTCATCCCTCACGACTCATCTAGCAGCATTGACCAACCAACATGGCCAACCATCTATTGAAGCTGCTGCTGCCAAAAGAATGATTTTATCTGACGGAGGATATGAACAAGTCCAGTATGTGAACAATCAGAACTTCAACAACTATAGAGGCAATCATGTGTCTAACTATTATCATTTGAACTTGTCATATTCCAATAAAGAAAATGTCTTGCAATCTCTTACTGGCTACAATAATCAAAGAGCTGGGGAGAAACCTTCCTTAGAATACCTCATGAGCACATTTGTTACTAAAACTTCAGAGGTTTGAGAAGAATGAGTCAAGGCTGAATAACATTGAAACACATATGGGCAATATAGGGGCAACGATGAAGTCTTTAGAAGTGCATATTGGTAAGATTGGTTATTCCATGACTAATCAACAAAAATGGGTATTTCCTAGTAATATTGAAGTCAACCCCAAGGAGCAGTGTCAAGTAATAACCTTCAGGAGCGGAAAAGAGACTAAATACATTTCTCAGGACCAAGGTAGTCAAGGCAAAAAAGTAGCAATTCAAGAGGAAATAGTAACAGAAATAGAGAATAGTACAACAACTCCTCCATATGAGCCACCACCTATTTCGAAGAAACATTTGCCATACCCTCAACGCTTTCAAAAGAAGAAGTTTGATGCTCAGTTTGCTAAGTTTCTTGACATTTCCAAGAAGATCCATATCAACATCCCCTTTGCAGATGTATTGGAACACATGCCTAATTATGTGAATTTTATGAAGGAAATGATGTCAAAGAAGAGAAATCTGGGAAATTTTGAAACAGTATCACTTACAGAGGAGTGCAGTGCCATTATACAGAAAAAGCTTCCTCCAAAATTGAAGGATCCGTGCAGCTTTACCATTCAATGCACTATTGGAAATCTATACTTTGGTAAGGCACTATGTGATTTGGGGGCAAGTATCAATCTCATGCCGTTATCCATCTACAAACAGTTAGGCATATGTGAGGCAAAGCCAACCACAATGACATTGCAGCTAGCAGATAGATCCATCACCTACCCAAGAGGAATAGTAGAGGATGTATTAGTCAATGTGGATAAGTTTTACTTTCCTGCAGACTTTCTTGTGCTTGATATGAAGAGGATTGTGACGTCCCAATCATTATTGGGAGGCCTTTCTTGGAAACCGGTAGAACAATCATTGATGTGCAGAAAGATGAACTGAAAATGAGAGTTCAAGATGAAGAAGTCACATTCAGCATTTTAAAAGCCATGTCGAGTCCTCAAGATGATGCAGAATGTCACAGGTAGATATAGTAGAGAATGGAGTTGCAAACACGCAGGGTGAATCGGTACTTCAGCAACCTACGAGCATAGTACAGTCGTACATAAAAGAAGATTCTTCACAGCCAATCCTGAAACAGATTCCAAAGTACCACAAAAAGAGGAAACGAAAAATCAGTGCTCACTTGAAGATGATCCATGGGAAGCTCAAACAGTGTTCAAGTCAATTTTACCACATGTGCAGCCCCAAATTTAACATTCAATAGTGAAATTATCACAGCCCGCCAAGTTATCTTTTTCATGTCACAATAGCCGGTGGATACAAAAGAAGAAGCTACCATGACCACTTGGGTGGTTACGTCTGGCTAAAGACGTTAAACTTAGCGCTAGCGGGGAGACAACCATTGCATTTGTTTATTTTTAGTTTGTTTACTTTATTATTATTTTTTGTGTGCTATTAGTTTGTTTATTAGTTTGCATGTTATTTATGCATGTAGCACAAACCACACAACCCGCACAATCAGATTTTGACCAGTAGGAGTCTGATCAACTTCATGCACGGTAGTGTTGTTCCTCACTCTTATTTCTTTATGCTTAACTTATATTGAGGACAATGCAAGTTTTAAGTTTGGGGTGTGTGCATGTAGTGATAGTTCCTGTAAAAATAAAATTATTTTTAATCATTGATAGTAAATCATTAAGTCTAATGATGAATTTTGATTTTAAATGAAATCTTAGAAACGATAAGTCCCAATTGATTTTTATCTGATGCCTTGAATATGTGATCTAGGTTAGACTCGTAAGCACTAAACAATAGGTTTTCAACAGTAAGAACCTAAGTAGTTAACAAAGTGACTAGTTAAAGAAATTTCATGCAGATGAATGACTGTTTGCTTAGATATATATCCCAATATGCTAGTGTTATGATGTATGGTATGATAAGAAAAAAAAAAAGAAAAGAAAGCAAAAATTAAAAAATTAAACCACATATAACCGATAAGCATGAAGTTACCCATGGGTGAGTGTTAGGACCATTATGAGGAGAAATGCTACCTTAAAGGGTAGGTGTGTTGAAAAAAATAAACAAAAAGAAGAAAAAATCATATCATAATGAGCATAGAAAATGCGACTACATAGTACTTTTGAGATATCTAGGTTGGTTTGACCCATCAAATCCCAATTTTTGAAATGAAATCATTGAGTTAGCTTACTTAGGAGTCGAGCTGTGAATGAACCTTTATACACACACACTGTGAGTATGCTTAGATACTTTATTCAAGAACTTAGATTTGAGTTGCATTGCGTACTTTTAAGGTTCTCTGATTTCATTGGTAGCATTCTTTGAGGAAAATATTATGTGTAAATATCGAGACTATTTTATTTGCTTTTATAATTTTTACATGATTGCATGTGTGTGAATGACGTTTGTGGGTATCATCGCTGTAAGCCCTTACGAGACTATAACTCATCCACTAGCGCCACCTAGGGGTTTAAAGGCTTGTTGCATACGCTAAATGCAATCGTGATCCCTACGAAAGTGGCCTAGTTAATTTTTTTACTTTTGTTTGTTTAGTTTTTATTTTGTCTTTTGCTCGGGACTGGCAAAATCTTAAGTTTGGGGGTGTTTGATAAGTGCGGTTTATACCCACTTATTCCTACATTCTTAGCTTACTATTTTGTTAGATTTCGTATCATTTAATGTATTTGTAGTTTCTTTTATGTTTTATTTGTAGGAAGCATTAATACATGGATCTTGGGACAATTCGACTTATTTTGGGACTATACGGACGCATCAGAAGCACACGGGAAGAGAGAAAAATACAGAAATGGCACGCCAGAAAAACCAACTGGCACTCCGATGCCCACTTTCTGACGCCGCGGCGCCTCCTCAGCAAAGCCATACAAATTTCCCACAACTTTGGCACAGCGCCCATTTTCCGGCACCGTGGCGCTGCGCAAACCTCCAGAAACACTAATTTTTAGGGTTTTACATGCACAAGGACTCCAAGACTTTATTATAAATACACAAGCTCATCCAAAACCCTAAGGAAGAGGCTAATAAACAACACAAAGTCTTAAAACACATATTTTAGAGAGATCCAAGAAGGAAGATTGAAGAGCGACAGGAGGAGACAAAGGCGGTGACGTCCGAAGACGAAGGGATTCAATTTGGGTTTAATCTTCTAGTTTCTATCTTTAAACTCTAATGATTTCTATTATTTTCATGACCATGTTTTCATTGTTATTATCTTTCGTCATGAACTAAATATATAATTCTAGAGGATGATGTAGCCAATGTTTGAACCTATGTATTGATTGCCAATTTGAGTTTTATGAAATTATAATTCAGTTTATTTATATTCTCTTGCGTTTAATGCTTCTTGATTGTTGGCCACAAATTAAGATGATGAATGTTTAGAATCTATCGCTCGAGAGAGAGAGATTTTAAATAAGATCTAAAGAATATAACTTAGGAGTTTTATAGAGTTCGGGAGAATCTATAGTTCCTTTGAAGTCGTTAACAAAGAATCACAAAGCATAATGAGTTATTGATTACTAGATTTTTATAGGGATATCGAAGTCTGTAATTGATAATATTTTCACTATTACTCGGGAGAGGGAGTTGAATACTTTAGGATTCTTGACTTATAAATAATGCAACAGAATAATGATTGAATGGCATGACAAATATATATGGGATAACTACGTAAGATCAGACTCTAGAATCTCTCTCATCTTGGTTTAATATCCTGCATATTTAATTTTAGTTTTAAATTCAGATTATTCTAAATTTATTATCTTCTAAATAAAGTTAAACACAATCCATGTGGGTTCGACACTCTCTCACTTATCTTTACTAAAACTTGACATCGTACACTTGCGGTACGATATAAAATATCATAACAATAAATAAACATTGAGCCACCTTCACAAGTGTTGAAAACACATTCCTTTGAGCCTAATCACATTCTTAGTTTTCAATCTCTTTGTTTTCAACTTGAAGATTTATTGTTCTCTTGTCTTCTTTATTTTGGTGAAAACGTTTTTTTTGTTAAACAATCAACACAACAAACCCAATTTCTTAAACTTTCAGAGTTCTCAATGAGGAAAATTGGCAGTCGGAGTTTCGGCGTTCAGAGTTGCACAGTTGATTCACTCAGAGACTTCAGAGGTTCTGAAGAAAATCGTGGGGTACGGGCTCGAGGAGTTCTTCGGGTTCTTACAGTCTAGAAGTACTAGAGTCGGTGGAGTTGCCACCATAGGTCTTTTACCATCACTGTAAGTATTTCTCTTTATAATGGATTTGGGCTGGTAGCCGAGTACCCGAAGTGGTTTTTTTCTCGCACGAGTTTTCCACTACGTCACCAAAATAACTTGTGTTGATTTTGTATGGTTGATTTATTTTCTGCTTTAATATTTTGTTTTGATTTATTGCTATTAGAATTAAGGGTGTTTGTTGAAAATCCATAGAGACAATATTTATGACTTATCTTAAAATATTGTGATATATTCTGCATAGGATCAGAACCTGGGATAAAATACGAAGTTTCAACAAGTATTACAAATCTTGTATAAAAAAATCATACACTAACTACACTCTCTATGAAGCTCTCTTTACATGGAGCTTTCAGGATATTGCTCTCTTACTTAAAACAATTGTCTAAGCTTTCTTTACTTAAAGCTTACTTGTTGGGGATGATTTGAGCTCACAAATGAGCTTTGTATTTATAGCCAAACTTTGGCTAACAAATTCAACAAAGGAATTGTACCACCGAAAGTTTATTTGTAATCTTGCACCAAAAGTTAAGATCCACTGAAAGAATGTTTGGATTCATGCATGTAACTTTGAAACATGCATGCAGCTGGATTCACCATCCAACTCGATTTATCAGATTCACGACTCTGAGAGATGAGTCATTCCTTCCTCCTGTCGGTCACGTCCTACCTCAGGTAGGATGTAAACATCCCGCAGGTATCTAGGACACAGAACATCCAGTTTCATTTTCATCTGCCAAAACTTCCACGCCAGCCCAACAATCTTAAAAAACTAATAACATCCTTATTAAGATATTACCTGCTACAGTTGATATCTTCTTGTTCCGTGCAATAGACATGAGATCCATAAATGTCAGTTCACATGAATGGATTCAAAAGATAATGAATTTGTAATGGATGCATTTATTCAGAACTTAATTTCTTCCTAACAAATTCCATAGCATGTGGTGTAAATTGTATCGGCATATATGACAACCAAAAGTAGGATAAATTTCACACTGTTCAGATATTTCAACCACCAAAATTGGCAAATGTCCATGTATGTTCACAAGTAATGTTTGTAGAAAATTTAATGGATCTGAGAACGTTTAAAAATTTCTCTTACATTAATATTCATAATTGTGTTAAAAAAAAAAAGATCAAGATCTTCTCTTTATAATAATATTATAGCGTTATTAATACACACATGACATGAGATTTTTTAAAACTCAAACAACCTCAAATCATATTGATTCAAACCCATAAAATAAAAGTGTTTATATTTGTAGGAGTTTGTATAGAAATAGTGGGAGTAGTCTCACATCTAAAAAGTAAATAGAAGATGAAAGGTTTATAAGTGTTGTATAAACTTTTATGTTAAATTGGACAAATAAAGCTTGGGCTTGTGCTTGGGCTTGAAGTGAATGGATGGTTGGCATGGCATGGTAATTAATTAATATATTTAATATAAATATTTAATTAATCAAAGATGGACAGAAGAACACAATTTTTTAGAAGAGTTGGAATCACAAAAATAGTTGGAAAAACGTTTTGCATTAATTCATCATTTTAACTGTTTTCTATTTTGTTTATAAATAGAAATACAGTATTGCAGAGATGATTCAATAATTGTTATCCATATGTTCTTTAAGATACAGAACTTACCATATACAAACTTCTGATCCTTGAAAACAAACATCCAGTAGATTCGCCAGGGGTCGAAACATCGGGTGCAGATTTTCGACTTACAGATTTTTGGATCCTTGTGGCAGACGTCCAACGAACTACAAGCACAAGAGTACGAGCGAATTTCTGCTATAGGACATAGCCTAATACGCTAGCCTCAATCTTACAAGTCAGTGAGTTTATTGATTTTGGTTACTTGAATTGTAAGTTTCGATTCTGATTTAATTTGTTGATTAAGTTTCTGTTTTGGTTCATAAGTTTGTAATTTTGTATATAAGTTTCTGTTTCAATAAATTGTATTGCATTCATTGATTGTTCTTCATCAATATTTAGATAACAGTTGTGATCTCAAAGGTCACCAGCCTAACTACCATGGTTATCAAAAGTAAAAAAAAATATTCACCCCAATTGGGGATGGCAGTGGGTAGGGTTTGGTGTGGGTTTGCTATTACCAAACTCTTACCCGTATATGTAAATAAGTTATCAAACCCGTACCACACCAGCTGCGAATTTAAATTTTCATTACCAAACCCGTACCTGCACCCGCATATAAAAATAAATTACCAAACCCTCATTGGTACCCAACGGATTTTTTTCGGGTTTTTAAAATATCATATAAAAATAAATTTCTCGTGATAAAGTATTCTCCATCTATAATATGAAAATCAAATTAATCAGAATATTAAATCATCTATAATTTTCACATGTCCGTGGATTTTGGTTTGAAGTCAATATGAAGTCGCAAATATTAAACAGAATACTAAACCAAAAGCAATTAAAAAAAAAGAAAAGTTAACAAAAAAAATTAACTACAGATTAAATCAATACAAGACCAGAAGCAATTCAAAAAAATGATAAAGTTAACTACAGAATGTGATTCCTTTTATATGAGTGGATTTTCTTTACCCTCAAAAATATAAAACAAAAAATTTAAAAATGAGTTTTGGCTATACAATTTGAAGATAAAGGGTTGAATAGATCAAGATTTTGAAGAAAATGAACGTTTTTTTTTTTTCCAAGGTTAGGTTACTAAATTTTTTAAACTAAAGTTAGTTATAATATATACATAAAGATCTCTTTATTTTTAAAATGAGTCGAATTATTTATCCCTCGATCTATTAGTGAACTATCTCTTCAAATATTGTGAAACATATTCCACTAAAGTTTTCTCTAAAGTTTTCAACATATTCCACCGGTTCTATAGATTAAACAAAAATGATATACATACATAAAGTTTTCTCTAAAGTTTTCTCACTCTCCTCACTGTAGTTACAGTGAATTACTGTAGTTCATTATAGCTACAGTGAGAGGGGTGAGAAAACTTTTAGGAAAACTTTATATATGTATATCATTACTCTAGATTAAAATCCAAAACAACTCGACTCTAATTTGACTCTCAATGTGTGATTTCTGAAATGAAGAAAATTGTTTTAAGATTCAAGTTTCTGTGATCATCTAAATTACGGTCCTCTGTTACTAGGAACTGGAACATCCAATTTCATATACCAAAATTTTTAACTCGGGTCAATAATTTTTAGAAAACTAATAACCTAGGAACCTAATAAAACTAAGGTTAGCAAATGGTCAGATTTAGAAAAGTTTTTTCCCCAAATTTAAGTGTTGTTTATTAATATTTTGAAAATATTAGAAAAAATCAATTTCTTACATTTTGAATTGACGTCCTTAGTGTATTTTTAGGGTCGGATTTAAATAAAAATATAATTAAAATATAATTAAATTTTTCAAAATTTAGCCTATTAATTGACTCTAAGTAAAATCTACATAGAGATTCAAGAAAATTGACCATCAAGAGTAGGGGTGATCACGGTTTCGGGTCAAACCGCAACCCGACCCGAACTGCACCGCGCGGTTTGAAAAAAAAATTAAAAATTATTTCGTGTCAATCTGAACCGAACCGCAAAATTCGGGTCGGTGTGCGGTTTTGATTCAACCGCGACCCGAACCGCCCAAAACCGTAAATTTTGACTCAAACCGCGACCCGAACCGCCTAAACCGTCGACCCGCGTTCAAATTAGATATTATTTTATATTTTTCTTCTTCATTAACCATGAAATTTAAGATATTTAATGATCATATGACAATATCAATGTATAAATGAAAATTATGTATTTTTTCTCTTCAATTATTATGTGAAAACACACAAAATTTTCTTTAAAAAATTTATAATCCAAATAGCCGACCCGAACTTCCCAAACCGCTAAACCGCCAACCCGAATCGCCGCGGTTTTCCTTATCAAATTTGCGGTTTCGGTTTTTAATTTCCCAAACCGCCAACCCGCACGGTTTGAAGTGAAAAATCAAAAAACCCGAACCGCACCGCGAACACCCATAACCAAGAGTATGGGTGGTAGAAAAGCCTCACGCCCTTCCTGCTCGGCTTGGGGCAAAATTTTAATTTTCTATAGATATATATATAATATATATATATTTTTAATTCTAAATACACATTTATAACTAATTTTTTAAGACAGAATCTAAAAAACACTAAAAAATATTGCCATCATTAATTTTTTTCATTTTTAAATATTAAAAAATTTCAAAAAAAAAATTATTTTATTAAAAAAATAAGCAAAAGGATGTACCTTTTTCGTATGGACAAAAATCAGGATAAGGTTGATCAGAGCAATAACAATTGAACTGACGGGTGCTCGCAGGATACCCACACTCTCTTCCTGATCGTTCACACTCATCACACAAATCATCATTTGCAAGCCATTGCAACCCAAAACCTTCCTTAATAGCTCTAGTCGGCATCACAGAACTCGGATTGTTCACCAAAGACTCGAGTGTTGACTTGAACGCTGGAATCACGACCCTTTTCTCGCAACTACTGAAGTAAGCTTCTGCTTCTTGACTAAAGCTGTCATTGAAGATGTTGACATCCCAAGAGTAAAAGTAGTTGGTGGTTGTATTATCATCAGAGTTGCAACGAAACTGAAAGGGATTCAGCACCCCTAAAATACCTTTCATGGAGTTGACCGGGCAGCTATAATACAGTGTTAAGTTCTCTATTCCGGGAGCATAATTGAAAAGGCTGAAATTTAGAGTTGTATTGACAAAGTTTGATGGACAAAGACTATCCATGTAATCTTCTCTGGCAACAGTGACTGCTCGCGAGGTGTTATTGATCTTCAGGACTCTGTAAGTATTGTTTATGATTGTAATCTCCGGCACATCGCTCTCACAATTCAACTTGAAACCCGGGTAGCCGCAAGATTCTGAATGGATTCCTCCCCAGAATGGATAACTAATATTGTCTACGTTACCACAACGAAACGGGGCGCTGCAGTATAGATACTCAACATTAATGGCTGACACAGGAGTTGGAACACGGGCTAAGATAAAGAGTATGATCGTTAAGAACAAAGACATGTTTGGGCATAGTGGAAGATCCATTCTGAGGAAGAAAGAGATGTGATGAAGAAGATGAATTTGTTTCAATTAACATCCTTTATGATCATAATAAACTAATTGATGGGTTTTGACAAAGTGCAGGGAAAAATATTCCAACCAGAAGCTTCAAGGAAAAGTAGAAGTTCAGGTCAATGCAATTTGTTTACGTCAAGTACTGTCGTATTTTGTTCATCCAAAATACGCAAAAATAATAGTGAAAGAGACATACCATGCCCCAATAACATTCCAGTGCGTTGATCATGGAAAAATCAACCGAATTGATCGTCTTCATGCAGTTGCACCCACGTATAAGATAGTGCGATTTTTCCAATAGATATTTCCCCGCGTTGAGAGAGATTGATTGGCCCGGAGAGGCTTCCCGTCTGAAATTTTAATTTTATCTTAAGTTTTGATTTTATGAGGAATTATACATAATAATGTAAAACAGCTCCTAATTATTATTTCTATGGATTAAGAACATCCACCCTTACTTCTAAAGTTGATTTTAAAAAAATAAAAAATTAAAGCAGTAAACAAAATCAACACAAAAATTTTGTTGACTAAGTGGAAAACTCTTGCGAGTCAAAAATCAATCAGGGTATATAGGCTGCAAGCCAAATCCACAATAAAAGAAAAACTTACAGTAATGATAAAAGACCTATGACAGCAACTCTACTGACTCAAATACCTTTAAACTATAATAACTCTCCGAGCCAGCACCAAGCGGTCTTCTTCAGAACCTCTGAAGTCTGAGTGGATCAACCCTGTGAACTCGAAAAACGCCGGAACTCCGACTTCCAATCTTCCTCCTAAAGAACTTTGAAGGCTTAGGAAATTGGGTTAGTGTTGTCTTTCTGTGTTGATGGCAACTCAAAGCATAATCTCACCAAAAGGAAGAAGACAGAGAAACCAAAGAAGTCTTCAAGGTGAATTGTCAAAAAAGTTGAAAATAAATAAACTTGCAACTTAGAATAATGTGTTTCCAACATAGATAAGGTGGTTCTATGTTTGTTTATATAGGTAGGGTAAAAGGCTTTTCCTTGTGTTAAACAAGCTAAAAAAGTGTCCAAAATAACACAGTCTCCCACTTTCGTTCGATCGCTCATTGTGTTGGGGCGGTTATGGAACCCGTAGGGTCGGATCGGTACCCCGCACAGCGAAAATGGGTCTAACCCATGGATATCAAGCATTAGTGTAATTTTAAATAATTTAATAAAATACTATATTTCATTACGAGTATATAGGAAAAAATCGGAGATGAATCGAAGTTCGAAAACTCCAGAACGAAGTAAAATAAAATCAGTGTACGATGCACGCTCTACAGTGCAGCAAGGACTGTGCATTATAGTGCCACACGCACTGTGAGCTATAGTGCCTCGCACATTGTGTGCAATTTTTATTTTTGTTTTCATTTCTTTCTTTCCTTCAGTTCACTTTCCAGTGAGCTGAAGGAATTAGGGTCTATTGCCCTAATTTCTTTCGGTCTTCCCTAAACACTTCAAAAACACTCAAAGATAGTTTTTAATATCAAAGCCAACATCAACACATGTTATAGAATAAAAATCAAAATTTTCAAAATATCAAATATTTTTATAAAAATATAAATTTATTCTAAATACGCATTTGCGTAAATTTTGAATTCAATACACAAACTAAATTAGAATCCTAATAAGAAATATCTCGTGAACAATTCTAGTTTACCTAAAGATGGTAAAGTGAATCTAGAATGATAGCCATAACTCTAAGTTTAATCTAGAGTTCCAAACTCTTATTAACTGTTACATGAACATCTTTAACCTAATACATAAGCATGTTGTGTTTATACTTCTAAAGTATCATAACACAATTTATTAGCCTTATTTCAACTAGACCGGGCCGGCGGTTCAGTTCGGTTCCAAACCGGAACCGAACCGTCCGATTCCGAACCGGAACCGAACCGTCCGGTTCCGGTTCCCCTTTGTGTGGAACCGGAACCGAACCGGTTATGGAACCGGAACCGAACCTTTCGATTCAGGTTCCGGTTCCATTCGGTTTTTTTTTTTTTGAAAATAAAAAATTGAGATTGATAAATCAATATAATTTAAATTATGAATTTGAATTTATATAACACACTTACATTACATAATTACATTAAATGACAAATAAAATCATTATCTAAAAAATTATAAAAAAAAACCATATTATTGCAAAATTCAAACCGGTTCCAACCGGTTCAGCTATGGGAGGAACCCTAACCGAACCGGTTCGGTTCCGATTCTGAACCGAACCTTGGCCGGGTCTAATTTCAACATTAAGATATGTGATGAAGCATCTAATACACAAAAAAACATAGGTTAAGAGAAGATCAAATATTACCTAGTAAGCTTGATGCAAGATCCAATCTACTTATCCTTTGTTGAAATGGTTAGAGAACCTCTAAGGTGCAAGCTTGACTTCAAGATCCAACATTGATTTCCAATACTAGCAAGCTTCACTTCAAGATCTAATCTTGATTTCTCCTAGATGAAATATTGTAGAGACATCACAAGCTTCTCTAAACACTTCTCTAACTTAGGCTAATCTCTTAAGAATTACTTATGTATAGCTTACTCAAGCTTTTGCTTATGCTTGAACTTGTAATTAAAACATTCCTGAAGCTTGCTATTTATAGCAAAACTTAGGGCAATTTTTAATTAATAAAAGTTGTAAACAACTTTTAAGTGGGCTTAATCCAATTTTTTCAAATTGTATAATTAGGTGTGACTAATCTATATTGTCGCTCACTTTAATTTAATCCAATTAAATCAAGCAAGGATTAGGAAATGAATTAGTTCAATATTTGCCACTTTAATTTAATCCAATTAAATCAAACCAAAACCACGAATTATTACATATTTATAATTACCATAATATTCTCAAATGGTAGAGATAATTATGATTTTACAATTAAACCATTGTGTAATTATTGAATTAATCCAATTAGGTCAAACTAAATAATCATTGTTATCTAATAACAATTGATTATCTTAGTTGATAATTATAATATCGTAGGACGAATTGTCATTCTTGGATCTCTACCGGCGTCATATCGCCAATTTGTGATGTATTTCAACATAAATGGGACTAGCTGTACTTACCAAGAACTGCATCAGATGCTAGTACAAGCGGAGGAAGATTTGAGGAATGGGATACCGACTCAAGTTCCTAAACCCACTACTCTTCCCGCTTCTTCCTATTCTAAACAGAAAGGGAAGAAGAAGAAAGAGAAGAAGAAGAATGGTACAAATCTTCCACCCCGGGGTAAGATAGCTAAACCCAAGAGAGCTGCCGAAGACAAATGTCACCATTGCAGCAGGATTGGCCACTGGAAAAGGAATTGTCTGGACTATCTGGCACAAATCAGAAAGGAAAGAGCATCTACTTCAGGTACTTTTATTTTTTCCCATTATTGATATCTCTTTAGCTTGTGAAGCTATGTCATCCAGTTGGATTTTGGATTCTGCTTGTCCAATTCACATTTGCAATTCGTTGCAGGTGCTAAAGGGAAGTAGACGGCTAAAATCTGGGGAGATGCAATTGCGGTTCGGGAGTGGTGACTCTTTGGATGCAGTTGCTGTGGGCTTATGCGAGATTCCCCTGTCCAGTGGGAGTCTTTTATTGCATGACTGCTTTTTTATACCTGGATGTGTTGCGAACATCATAACGCTTTTTGTATTAGATACTGATGGCTATAATGTAAATATTAAGAACCATTCTTTGTATTTATATGATAGATATAATGTTCAGATCCTTGTTTGTCCAAATGAGCACGGTCATTACATTTTGCATACCACTCAAGATTTCTTTAATTCTAGAATTAATAAACGTAAAGTATCTGATATAAATAATACTGAACTTTGGCATATGAGGTTGGGTCATATAGGCGTGAAACGCCTAACCCAGTTGGTTAGGAATGGTTTGATACCGGATCTCCCCATTGAACCTTATCCAACTTGTGAATCTTGCATTCGGGGTAAGATGACCAAAGCCCCATTTTCAGGTGTAGGACACCGAGCATCTGACTTATTGGAATTAATACATTCTGATGTATGTGGTCTATTGAGTCTAACTGCTCAAGGTGGTTTTTCCTACTTCGTTACCTTTACCGATGATCTTTCACGATAAGGTTATGTTTATTTGATGAAACAGAAATTGGAAACCTTTGAAAAGTTCAAGGAATTCCGAAATGAAGTAGAAAAATAAATTTGTAATATATTAAATGTCTTCGATCTGATCGAGGCAGTGAATATATGAGCCATGAGTTCATTGATTATTTAAAGGAGAATGAGATTCTCGCTCAAAATACTCCTCCGGGTACTCCACATCACAATGGAGTGTCCGAGAGGAGAAATCGGACTTTATTGGATATGGTTCGATCGATGTTGAGTTTTACAGATTTGCCCTATTATTTATGGGGTTATGCTCTTTTGACTGCTGCACATCTTTTGAATAAGATTCCTTCCAAAGCTGTTTCCACAACTCCATATGAGATATGGACTGGTAAGAAACCGAATCTTAATTATGTTAAGATTTGGGGTTGTCCTGCCTATGTCAGGGTGGCTCAGCAATATAAGCTTTTTCCTCGAGGGCAGAAGTTCAGGTTTGTTGGATATCCTTCAAATACGAAATGATATATGTTCTATGATACCGAGCGTCGAAGTGTGTTCGTAGCTCGCTTCGCAAAATTTCTTGAGAAGGAATTTTTGTCTGAAGGAGGTAATCATAGACAGGTTGAACCTGATGAAGTACAACCTGGGACCAACGAACCAGTGGAGAAACCTGATGTTCAAGTAGATGAAGGGCCTTCAACACACACACTCCGTAGGTCTCAAAGGGTACCTAGACCTCATGAATGCTTGTCTTTGATACAATAAAAGAGTCTGGATGTTCTCTTAGTTGAAGAGACTGGCCCTTATACCTATAGAGAAACGATGTTGGACATTGACTCCGCGAAGTGGCAAGAGGCCATGAAATCAGAGTTAGACTCTATGCATCAGAATGAAGTCTGGGACTTGGTTCCGCTTCCTGAAGGAATTGTTCATATCGGCAGTAAATGGGTTTACAAGCGGAAGCGTGGGCCTGATGGAAAGGTTGAAACCTTTAAGGCCAGACTGGTAGCTAAAGGTTACACGCAGCGACCTGGAGTCGACTACGATGAAACCTTGTCACCAGTTACGATGCTAAAGCTTATAAGGATTTTATTGTCTATTGCTGCTTATCATGATTATGAGATTTGGCAAATGGATGTCAAAACGGCTTTTCTTAATGGGTTTTTCTTGATGAAGAAATCTATATGGAACAGCCGGAGGGTTTTGTATCCACCTAAACCTCAGGCATGGTTTGTAAGCTTAAGAAGTCCATTTACGGACTTAAACAAGCGTCGCGAAGTTGGAATCTTTGATTCGATGAGATTATTAGATTGTCTGGTTTTCTCAAGAATGCAGAAGAATCCTGTGTGTACCAGAAGGTCAGTGGGGGTATAATTGTATTTCTAGTTCTCTATGTTGATGACATCCTAATCATTGGGAATGATATTGGAATGATGCAAGGCGTCAAAGCTTACCTCTGTAAGAATTTCTCCATGAAGGACCTGGGTGAAACTTCTTATATCTTGGGTATAAAGCTCTAGAGGGATAGAGACATGAAGCTGATTGGGTTATCCCAATCGTCGTACATTGATAAGATCTTAGAACGGTATAATTTTTCTAATTGTAAGACAGCAAATATACCGTTCAGACATGACATTCATCTTATGAAGAAGATGTGTCCGCAAACAGAAGATGAGAAGATTAGAATGTCTAATCAACTTTATGCTTCGTGTTTGTTTAGTATAATGTATGCCATGTTATGTACGGGGCCTGATATTAGCTACGCGGTTAGTGCAACCAGTAGATATCAGTCTAACCCAGGAAATGACAATTGGATGGCTGTTAAACATATCCTGAAGTATCTTAAAGGTACTAAAGATAAGTTTATCATTTATGGAGGAAATGAACTGCATATTAATGGGTATACGGATTCTGATTTCCAATCGGATCCCGATGATAGAAAGTCTACATCAGGATTCGTATTTACCCTTAACGGAGGTGCAGTTTGTTGGAAAAGTTCCAAACAAGGGTCTACAGCTGATTCCACCACAGATGCGGAATATATTGTTGCTTCGAAAGCTGCAAAAGAAGCTGTTTGGCTTAAGAAGTTTATCACAGAATTGGGAGTTGTCCCAAGTATTGAGAATCCGATTCCACTATACTGTGATAATATTGGTGCCATTGCGCAAGCAAAAGAACCGAGGGCGCATCAGAAGTCGAAGCATGTGGAACGAAAGTACCACATTATTCGACATATTGTATCGCGAGATGACATTGTCGTGTGCAAAGTTCCTAGTGAAGATAATGTAGCAGACCCGCTCACGAAAGCCATACCTCAGAAGTTATTCGATAAGCATGTGGAGTCGATGGGTATTAGATACAATCGATATTGGCACTAGAGCAATTGGGAGATTTTGTTAGGGTTAGTGCTCTGAGCGCCAATTTCCTATGTATTTCCTCCTGTAAATACTTTTGTCTATATTTTATTAATGAATAAAATAGACAGTTTCTGTAATATAAATTCTTTTGTTATATAAATTCTTTTGTTATATGGTAAAAACGTAAATGACCATAGAATGATTGGTTATGATACAGTTGCAAAAGTGTCGCAACCGATATTGAGAAGTATCATAACAGTGTCATTCTTGAACTGTTCCTGGTCAAGTTTTACAATTACTTGGTCAGTAAGTAAACCCGTTGAGACTGGTACGTGTCGTATATTGGAATATTGGATTTTAATGTTTCTCTCAATGAACCATGAGTCTTGGGAGACTCGTATAGACATGTAGGTGTTTTTATCGGATAAACACTGAACGACTCACCGAAGATTCTTAATAGATGGTACACCAACGTCAATAAGAATCTTCTCGGGTTGAGTGAGCATAGTGATCCTCCGACTTGAGATACCACTGTGGATATATGAGGTATCCTCGACACTTTGATGACAGTCACGTCACCGATCTATTTAGATCAGACCTCCGCCTAGTCGTTGAGTGTGGACCGATCCTCATGATATCCTGTGCATATCAAGAAAGGATCCGTCAGTTCTGTGTACAGAGCATAGGTATCCAAATTAGCAATCTGTTATAACAATTGGGCCCGTGGTACACTGTAGAAATTAGTTCTAAGTGTTATTTAAGAGATTGCTAATAGTTTCGTCGACGAGATTATACCTGAAGAGATTTGACGTTTATATCTATATCTCTGAGATAATCCGGATATATGTGACAGAAGGATTATACGTATGCGGTGACCTCGACCTGTATGGTTTAGGATTTTATCCGTGTTCGTCATAATTTACGGGTGGGTAAATTATGGATACGAAATTGGATTTCGTGACGGATATGCCTAAACCTATAGAGTCTCACTAATGAGATATACTCGTTGTACACTAGGGCAACTTTTATAAATAACATTGATTATTTATAAATCGTTTAAGGGTTAAACGAAAATACATGCTTTTGGCCATTTATTAAATATCGAATTATGATATTTGATGTTTATAATTAATATATGTATTTTGATTATTTAATGTAAATATAATACCATATTTTTTGAGATATTTATATTTAATTATTTATTTATTCAATTGTTGGATAATTAAATCCATTAAGTATTTAATAATATTTTTCTTATAAAGATAAGATAAATGGCTTTTTATGATTGGAAATTGTGGCCAATTTTAATTGGTTAATTTGGTGAGATTTAATTGGGTAATTTGTAATAAGTTTTGACTTATTTGTTTATTAGAAACCACAAATTCAATTAAATCAATTTCCAATTAAATTAACAAAAAATGAATTTTGTTGATATTATTTATCCTACAATTTTCGGCAATTGAAGGATTATATATATAATATATATATAGCTTTTTCATTTTTGTTTTTCATAACAACAAAACCCTAAAAACTTAAATACAAAAAGAAAGAGGGAGAGAAAAGGAAGAAAGGAAGAAAAACTTGAAAAATCAAGCATTTAGTAAGCTTTTCTTCATTGTTTCTTTTAAGAAAAATGTTTCTACCATACTAGGCTTCAATATGATTAGCTTGGTTTATTCTCTACTCTTTCATGGATGATTTTGATGTTTTGGGAGCTTGAATGAAGATGAAGAAATGTATAATTAAATTAATAGATTGCTTAAATTAGTTTATTAAGTAATCTTTATGCCACATTGATGGATTGTTCCCATTCTAGAGTTTAGTAGCCACTCATGGTAAACCTAGAACTGTTCTTACTATATTTCATGATGGTGAGACTCATTTGGTGTTGGAAATTTTGAATTAAAGCATTGAATTTAATTTATTTGGTGGTAATTGATTATTTTGTGAAATAATTAAATTAGGGTTTCAAACCTTCACCTAAATTGGGGCTTTTCATATATGTGATGATTTTAGATGTATATATGATGTATCTAAAATCTGGGAATTTTTGGAATTGATTTGGATATGTTTTGAACATAAAGGACCAAATTGCAAATTCTTGAAAATTGAGGGACCAATTGGAAATTTCGGCAAAATTGTTTTTCTGAAATTGTAAAACTGAATTTTTTTTATGTTTTAGACATAAATAAATCATTTTGGAATTGATTTAGAATCAATTAAAATTTTTTGAACAATTTTGGACTAAAATGATTAAAATTTAAAATTTTGGGGCAAATTGGTAATTTCTGAAAAATCTGTTTTTTGGGTAAAAAATTTCAGTTATTAAATTTGATTAATTGAAATAAATTAGTTTTTTTAATTACTCAATAAAAATAATTGAAATCGGAAAATTTTGATTTTCCGCGATCCGCTGCGTTTACCCGAATTACCACCTACCTGAAACCCCTACAGTAAATAAGAAGCTTCACCCATATCTTTCATGGAAAAGTTCTTGCAAAGATAGGCTTTCACACTTTAAACCATTCCTATATCATTTCCTATGATAAGGATGTGATCTACATAAAAGAGTAGAAATAGAACCATCTCCTTCTCTTTCCCTTCATTCACCCCAGAAGTTGCAACAATGGCGACCTAATCTTCACTGATGCGGTGACTGCATGCGAAGGCTATCTAAGCCTTACATCAGAGCCATCACCGTCTCTACCGATATCCAAGTATCTTAATACAACTGGTAGAAAATTTCTACTTGTCAACCTGTCCAAAGGTCAAATACATTGTGAATAGAGTTGTGTTTGCGAAGTTCAGCCAAACATTCGTCACCATTCCTGGAAATCTCTGACTATTTTTCCATGACTGCTTCGTAAGGTGTGGCCAGCTTTGGACATTCACATGTGCATGCCCACGTCCACGCACACGGCCTTGGTCTTGATCCTAAAGATGCAAGTGCAGGCCAACAATTGATGCGTTATTGTGTTATTACCTTGAACTCATTGCTCTGGTTTTTACAAATGGGGTGTTGTTATTTGCTCAATTTCCATACTGGGTTGGTGGTATTGGAGCAGCTTGTTTGAATTTATATACCAAATTATTATACATTAATTTACTGGGTGGGAGAATAAATCAACACTTTGCAAATAAATTTTGGGTGAAAAATATTTTTTTATGTTCTAAAGATTCTAAGCAAATAATTTTTGGGTGTGAGTATACCAATCGGTTTTGTGATAAATCGATTGAGACAAAATTTTCTAGGCTTGTTTTATCCTGAAGATGACGGGGCTGATATACTGGTAGCATAAATTCTGGGCAGAGCCACGATACGTCTTAAAGAGAGCGACCTAGTCCGCGACTCAAGCCAATTTGAATTTTATATTCCTGGTGAACGGTAATATCTTCATATTTGTGCAAATTGTTCCAACATGTTTCAATAAGTCCAAAAAACTGTTCATGATTGGTGTAATATATTTTTGTATTTAAAATGAAGTCTTGGTTAAGTCCTCAAGTGACGTGATTTGGTGGTGTAGGGTTCAGGATCTCATTTTGAGGTCTTGAATCTGAATCGAGTGAGTGCGCTTCTTAAGGGTCTGAGGCACCCAAGAATTTTATCTGTTCCGTTTAAGTCTGGAAGTTGTGGTTTGGTTGTGGAGTTTCCAACAATTTCAAAAAAAAAAATGGAGTCTTCATTGATCTGGAAAAATCCACCAAGTGTTGAAAATGTAATACCTCTAGAATTTACACACAAATCCTTCAACGAATAGAATAAAATTCTTGTTAGGATCTTGACAAAGATTCAAGAGACTCTTTATAATACTAGATTATTTTCTTTCTTCAATCTTTCGTATGTGAGTGTAACATAAAATAATGAAAAAAATGCTTCCTTTATACAGTACTGAGAAGATGAAAATGTTGTTAGGATTGGTGCTCTGAGCGCCAATTTCCTATGTATTTCCTTGTAAATACTTTTGTATATATTTTATTAATGAATAAAATAGACAGGTTCTGTAATATAAATTCTTTTATTATATGGTAAAGACGTAAATGACCATAGAATGATTAGTTATGATACAGTTGCAAAAGCGTCGCAACCGATATTGAGAAGTATCATAACAATGTCATTCTTTAACTGTTCCTGGTCAAGGTTTACAATTACTTGGTCAGTAAGTAAACCCATTGAGACTGGTACGTGTTGTATATTGGAATATTGGATTCCAATGGTTTCTCAATGAACTATGAGTCTTGGGAGACTCGTATAGACATGTAGGTGTTTATATCGGATAAATACTTAACGACTCACCGAAGATTCTTAATAGAAGGTACACCAACGTCAATAAGAATCTTCTCGGGTTGAGTAAGCATAGTGATCCTCTGACTTGAGATACCACTGTGGATATATGAGGCATCCTCCATACTTTGATGACAGTCACGTCACCGATCTATTTAGATCAGATCTCCGCCTGTTCGTTGGGTGTGGACTGATCCTCATGATATCATGTGCGTATCAAGAAAGGATCTGTCAGTTCTGTGTACAGAGCATAGGTATCCAAATTAGCAATCTGTTAAAACCCATGGGCCCGTCGTACACTGTAGAAATTAGTTCTAAGTGTTATTTAAGAGATTGCTAATAGTTTCGTCGACGGGATTATACCTGAAGAGATTTGACGTTTATATCTATATCTCTGGTATAATCCGGATACCTGTGACGGAAGGATTATATGTGTGCGGTGACCTCGACCTGTATGGTTTAGGATTTTATCCGGTGTTCGTCATAATTTACGGGTGGGTAAATTATGGACACGAAATTGGATTTCGTGACGGATATGCCTAAACCTAGAGAGTCTCACAAATGAGATGTACTCATTGGGCACTAGGGCAACTTTTATAAATAATATTGATTATTTATAAATCGTTTAACGGTTAAACGAAAATACATGCTTTTGGCCATTTATTAAATATCGAATTATGATATTTGATATTTATAATTAATATATGTATTTTTATTATTTAATGTAAATATAATACATATATATTTTGAGATATTTATATTTAATTATTTATTTATTCCAATTGTTGGATATTAAATCAATTAAATATTTAATATATTTTTTCTTATAAGATAAGATAAATGGCATTTTTTGATTGGAAATTGTGGCCAATTTTAATTGGTTTTTTTGGTGAGATTAATTGGGTAATTGTGATAAGTTTTGACTTATTTGTTTATTAGAACCACAAATTCAATTAAATCAATTTCCAATTAAATTAAACAAAAAAAATGAATTTTGTGGATATTATTTATCCTACAATTTTCGGCAATTGAAGGATATATATATATATATAGCTTTTTCATTTTTATTTTTCATAACAACAAAACCCTAAAAACTCAAATACAAAAAGAAAGAGGAAGAGAAAAAGAAGAAAGGAAGAAGAAACCTTAAAAATCAAGCATTTTAGTAAGTTTTTGTTCACCTTTTCTTTTATGAAAAATGTTTTCTACCTTACTAGGCTTCAATATGATTAGCTTGGTTTGTTCTCTACTCTTTCGTGGATGATATTTGATGATTTGGGAAGTTGAATGAAGATGAAAGCATGTATAATTAATTTATATTGCTTAAATTAGTTTATTAAGTAATCTTTATGCCATATGGATGGATAGTTGCCATTCTAGAGTTTAGTAGCCACTCATGGTAAACCTAGAATTGTTATTAGTATATTTCATGATGGTGAGACTCATTTGGTGTTGGAAATTTTGGATTAAAGCATTGGATTTAATTTATTTGGTGATAATTGATTATTTTGTGAAATAATTAAATTATGGTTTCAAACCTTCACCAAAATTGGGGATTTTCATATATGTGATGATTTTAGATGTATATATGATTTATCTAAAATTTGGGAATTTTTGGAATTGATTTGGACATGTTTTGAACATAAAGGACCAAATTACAAATTCTTGAAAATTGAGGGACCTATTGGAAATTTCGGCAAAATTGTTTTCTGTAATTGTAAAACTGAATTTTTATGTTTTAGACATAAATAAATCATTTTGGAATTGATTTAGAATCAATTAAAATTGTTTTGAACAATTTTGGACTAAAATGATTAAAATTCACAATTTGGGGCAAATTGGTAATTTCTGAAAAATCTGATTTTTGGGTAAAAATTTCAATTTTTAAATATTGATTAATTGAAATAAATTAGTTTATTTTAATTACTCAAGAAAAATATTTGAAATCGGAAAATTTTGATTTTCCGCGATCCGCTGCGTTTACCTGAATTACCATCCGAAACCCCTACAAAAATGGTATCAGAGCATGTCTGAACCTCGAACATAGTATGAATAAGCCCTTAACTTCATTGTTTTAATTATTTTCTTCATGATACATGCTTATGTTTATTTAATTTGATTAAATTAAATATATTTCATCTTTGCGGAAAATCCCTCTTTTAATAAGGTTGTGAAAGTAGCATGTATTGGATACAAATTTCTTGGTCCGTCTTGTCAATACGGTTTGTGGATATTTGTTCTATGTCTGCATCTGAGATCGTGCCAAAGCTGTGAGGGTGTAGTTGATAGAAATTTATCCACACTGGATGTATATGTGATACTAGACAAATCCAAGCGAAAGCGGAAATCCTGAATGTGCCAAAGCTGTCAGGACTACGCAAGTATCTTGAATTTTTCATTGACAAGTTTAACCTTGGTACGCCTCCTTGTGAACGTGCCAAAGATGTCACAACGATAAACGGCCAGGACCGGAATCCATGAGTCACTATTGAGTGATTGACAATGTGTTGTCTACCTAATGAATATACGTAGGCGAGAACGTGCCAAAGCTTTGAGCTGAAATATATTCATAGGATCCACCTTTCGCTATTAAATTTAATTTGATTAATTGTTTGATTGCATTCTGTTTGGGGATTACAGTATTGCATGTTATAGTGGGAGGGGCATTTTTATATTAAAAAATCCATGATCTATTTATGCTTTTTTTATTTATATTTTATGAAACTGTTATGTCTGCTAACCGTTATTCGTTGTCTATATGATAGATTTGCGATGTCGGCACCTGCTCTTAATCCTTTTGCCCGTATACTAGATACGAATAAGCTTAAGGGCGCCGAAAACTTCGTAGATTGGGATTTATATCTGAGAATTGTTCTTGGGTCTGAACAAATAGAATATGTGTTGGAAGGTCCGTTGCCTCTGGCCATACCTGATGATGCCACACCTGAGGAACACGAGACTCTCCGTAAATGAAAGATGATGACAGACGTGTCAAAGCATATATTCTCAGTTCCTTGGGATCAGATCTTAAGAGTCAATATTGGATTGCCTGACACATATACTATGATGACGCGGTTGAGAGAATCCTTTATGAACAAAGAGCAAGTCATTGTTCCTAAGATTGCTATGGAACTGTTCCATGCACAATTAGAAGAGGGACAGGCTGTGAGCCCTCATGTGCTTCATCTGAACGATTTGATCGAACAGTTGAGACGCTACAATTTCCCTCTTAATGACACTTTAGGACGAAGTGTCATTCTTGGATCTCTACCAGCGTCATATCACCAATTTGTGATGTATTTCAACATGCATAGGACTAGCTGTACTTACCAAGAACTGCATCAGATGCTAGTTCAAGCGGAGGAAGATTTGAGGAATGGGGTACCGATCCGCGTTCCTAAACCTACTGCTTTTCCCGCTTCTTCCCATTCTAAACAGAAAGGGAAGAAGAAGAAGGGTACAAATCTTCCACCCCAGGGTAAAATAGCTAAACCCAAGAGAGCTGCCGAAGACAAATGCCACCATTGCAGTAAGATTGGCCACTGGAAACAGAATTTTCCTGACTATCTGGCACAAATCAGAAAGGAAATAGCATCTACTTCAGGTACTTTATTTTTCCCATTATTGATATCTCTTTAGCTTGTGAAGCTATGTCATCCAGTTGGATTTTGGATTCTGCTTGTCCAATTCACATTTGCAATTCGTTGCAGGTGCTGAAAGGAAGTAGACGGCTAAAATTTGGGGAGATGCAATTGCGGTTCGGGAGTGGTGACTCTTTGGATGCAGTTGTTGTGGGCGTATGCGAGATTCCCCTGCCTAGTGGGAGCCTTTTGTTGCATGACTTCTTTTTTGTACCTGGATGTATTGCGAACATCATATCGCTTTTTGTATTAGATACTGATGGCTATAATGTAAATATTAAGAATCGTTCTTTGTATTAATGATAGATATAATGTTCAGATCCTTGTTTGTCCAAATGATGCATGGTCATTACATTTTGCATACCACTCAAGATATCTTTAATGCTGGAATTAATAAACGTAAAGTATCTATATAAATAATACTGAACTTTGGCATATGAGGTTGGGTCATATAGGCGTGAAACGCCTAACCCAGTTGGTTAAGAATGGTTTGATACCGGATCTCACCATTGAACCTTATCCAACTTGTGAATCTTGAATTCGGGGTAAGATGACCAAAGCCCCATTTTCAGGTGTAGGACACCGAGCATCTGACTTATTGGAATTAATACATTCTGATGTATGTGGTCCATTGAGTCTAACTGTTCACAGTGGTTTTTCCTACTTCGTTACCTTTACCGATGATCTTTCACAGTATGGTTATGTTTATTTGATGAAACAGAAATCGAAAACCTTTGAAAAGTTCAAGGAATTCCGAAATGAAGTAGAAAAACAAACTGGTAAATATATTAAATGTCTTCGATCTGATCGGGGCGGTGAATATATGAGCCATGAGTTCTTTGATTATTTAAAGGAGAATGGGATTCTCGCTCAATATACTCCTCCGGGTACTCCACAGCACAATGAAGTGTCCGAGAGGAGAAATCGGACTTTATTGGATATGGTTCGATCGATGTTGAGTTTTACAGATTTGCCCTATTATTTATGGGGTTATGCTCTTTTGACTGTTGCACATTTTTTAATAAGATTCCTTCCAAAGCTGTTTCCACAACTCCATATGAGATATGGACTGGTAAGAAACCGAATCTTCATTATGTTAAATTTGGGGTTGTCCTGCCTATGTCAGGGTGGCTCAGCAAGATAAGCTTTTGCCTCGAAGGCAGAAGTTTAGGTTTGTTGGATATCCTTCAAATACGAAAGGATATTTGTTCTATGATATCGAGCGTCGAAGTGTGTTCGTAGCTCGCTTCGCAAAATTTCTTGAGAAGGAATTTTTATCTGAAGGAGGTAATCATAGACAGGTTGAACTTGATGAAGTACAACCTGGGACCAACGTCCAGTGGAGGAACCTGATGTTCAAGTAGATGAAGGGCTTCAACACACACACTCCGTAGATCTCAAAGGGTACCTAGACCTCCTGAACACTTGTCTTTGATATAAGAAAAGAGTCTGGATGTTCTCTTAGTTGAAGAGACTGACCCTTATACCTATAGAGAAGCGATGTTGGACATCGACTCCGTGAAGTGGCTAGAGGCCATGAAATCAGAGTTAGACTCTATTCATCAGAATCAAGTCTGGGACTTGGTTCCGCTTCCTGAAAGAATTGTTCCTATCGGCAGTAAATGGGTTTACAAGCGGAAGCGTGGGCCTGACGGAAAGGTTGAAACCTTTAAGGCCAGACTGGTAGCTAAAGGTTACACGCAGCGACCTGGAGTCGACTACAATGAAACCTTTTCACCAGTTGCGATGCTGAAGTCTATAAGGATTTTATTGTCTATTGCTGCTTATCATGATTATGAGATTTGGCAAATGGATGTCAAAATGGCTTTTCTTAATGGATTTCTTGACGAAGAAATCTATATGGAACAGCCGGAGGGTTTTGTATCCAGTGAAACCTCAGACATGGTTTGTAAGTTTAAGAAGTCCATTTATGGACTTAAACAAGCTTCGTGAAGTTGGAATCTTCGATTCGATGAGATTATTAGATTGTCTGGTTTTCTCAAGAATGCAGAAGAATCCTGTGTGTACCAGAAGGTCAGTGGGAGTATGATTGTATTTCTAGTTCTCTATGTTGATGACATCCTAATCATTGGGAATGATATTGGATGATGCAAGGCGTCAAAGCTTACCTCTGTAAGAATTTCTCCATAAAGGACCTGGTTGAAGCTTCTTATATCTTGGGTATAAAGCTCTATAGAGATAGAGACAGGAAGCTGATTGAGTTATCCCAATCGTCGTATATTGATAAGATCTTGGAACGGTATAATTTTGCTAATTGTAAGACAACAAATATACCCTTTGGACATGGCATTCATCTTACGAAGAAGATGTGTCCGCAAACAGAAGATGAGAAGATTAGAATGTCTAATCAACCTTATGCTACATGTTTGGGTAGCATAATGTATGCCATGTTATGTACGAGGCCTAATATTAGCTACGCGGTTAGTGTAACCAGTAGATATCAGTCTAACCCAGGAAATGACCATTGGATAGCTGTTAAACATATCTTGAAGTATCTTAAAGGTACTAAAGATAAGTTTATCATTTATGGAGGAAATGAACTGAAAATTAATGGGTATACGGATTCTGATTTCCAATCGGATCCCGATGATAGAAAGTCTACATCAGGATTCATATTTACCCTTAACGGAAGTGCAGTTTGTTGGAAAAGTTTCAAACAGGGGTCTACAGCTGATTCCACCACAGAGGCAGAATATATTGCTACTTCAGAAGCTGCAAAAGAAGCTATTTGGCTTAAGAAATTTATCACAGAATTGGAAGTTGTCCCAAGTATTGAGAATTCGATTCCACTATATTGTGATAATACTGGTGCCATTGCGCAAGCAAAAGAACTGAGGGCGCATCAGAAGTCGAAGCATGTGGAACGAAAGTACCACATTATTCAAGAGATTGTGTCGCGAGGTGACATTGTCGTGTGCAAAGTTCCTAGTGAAGATAATGTGGCAGACCCGCTCACGAAAGCCATACCTCCGAAGTTATTCGATAAGCATGTGGAGTCGATAGGTATTAGATAGAATCGATATTGGCACTAGAGCAAGTGGGAGATTTTGTTAGGGTTGGTGCTCTGAGCGCCAATTTCCTATGTATTTCTTTGTAAATACTTTTGTATATATTTTATTAATGAATAAAATATACAGTTTCTGTAATATAAATTCTTTTGTTATATGGTAAAGACGTAAATGACCATAGAATGATTGGTTATGATACAGTTGCAAAAGCGTCGCAACCGATATTGAGAAGTATCATAACAGTGTCATTCTTTAACTGTTCCTGGTCAAGGTTTACAATTACTTGGTCAGTAGGTAAACCCGTTGAGACTGGTACGTGTCGTATATTGGAATATTGGATTCTAATGGTTTCTCAATGAACCATGAGTCTTGGGATACTCGTATAGACATGTAGGTGTTTATATCGGATAAACACTGAACGATTCACCGAAGATTCTTAATAGATGGTACACCAACGTCAATAAGAATCTTCTCGAGATGAGTAAGCATAGTGATGCTCCGACTTGAGATACCACTGTGGATATATGAGGCAACCTCCATACTTTGATGACAGTCACGTCACCGATCTATTTAGATCAGACCTCCGCCTGTTCGTTGGGTGTGGACTGATCCTCATGATATCATGTGCGTATCAAGAAAGGATCCTTCAGTTCTGTGTACAGAGCATAGGTATCCAAATTAGCAATCTGTTAAAACCCATGGGCCCGTCGTACACTGTAGAAATTAGTTCTAAGTGTTATTTAAGAGATTGCTAATAGTTTCGTCGACGGGATTATACCTAAAGAGATTTGATGTTATATCTATATCTCTGGTATAATCCGGATACCTGTGACGGAAGGATTATACGTATGCAGTGACCTCGACTTGTATGATTTAGGATTTTATCCGTGTTCGTCATAATTTACGGGGGGGGGTAAATTATGGACACGAAATTGGATTTCGTGACGGATATGCCTAAACCTAGAGAGTCTCACTAATGAGATATACTCGTTGAGTACTATGGCAACTTTTATAAATAATATTGATTATTTATAAATCGTTTAACGGTTTAACGGTTAAACGAAAATACATGCTTTTGGCCATTTATTAAATATCGAATTATGATATTTGATATTTATAATTAATATATGTATTTTGATTATTTAATGTAAATATAATACATATATTTTTTGAGATATTTATATTTAATTATTTATTTATTCAATTGTTGGATAATTAAATCAATTAAATATTTAATATATTTTTTCTTATAAAGATAAGATAAATGGCATTTTTTGATTGGAAATTGTGGCCAATTTTAATTGGTTTATTTGGTGAGATTTAATTGGGTAATTTGTGATAAGTTTTGACTTATTTGTTTATTAGAAACCACAAATTCAATTAAATCAATTTCCAATTAAATTAAACAAAAAAAATGAATTTTGTGGATATTATTTATCCTACAATTTTCGGCAATTGAAGGATATATATATATAGCTTTTTCATTTTTGTTTTTCATAACAACAAAACCCTAAAAACTCAAATACAAAAAGAAAGAGGAAGAGAAAAAGAAGAAAGGAAGAAGAAACCTTAAAAATCAAGCATTTTAGTAAGCTTTTCTTCACTTTTTCTTTCATGAAAAATGTTTCTACCATACTAGGCTTCAATATGATTAGCTTGGTTTGTTCTCTACTCTTTCATGGATGATATTTGATGATTTGGGAAGTTGAATGAAGATGAAAGCATGTATAATTAATTTAGATTGCTTAAATTAGTTTATTAAATAATCTTTATGCCATATAGATGGATAGTTGCCATTCTATAGTTTAATAGCCACTCATGGTAAACCTAGAATTTTTCTTAGTATATTTCATGATGGTGAGACTCATTTGGTGTTGGAAATTTTGGATTAAAGCATTGGATTTAATTTATTTGGTGATAATTGATTATTTTGTGAAATAATTAAATTAGGGTTTCAAACCTTCACCAAAATTGGGGCTTTTCATATATGTGATGATTTTAGATGTATATATGATGTATCTAAAATTTGGGAATTTTTGGAATTGATTTGGACATGTATTGAACATAAAAGACCAAATTGCATATTCTTGAAAATTGAGGGACCTATTGGCAATTTCGGCAAAATTGTTTTCTGAAATTGTAAAACTGAATTTTTATGTTTTAGACATAAATAAATCATTTTGGAATTGATTTAGAATCAATTAAAATGTTTTGAACAATTTGGACTAAAATGATTAAAATTCACAATTTTGGGGCAAATTGGTAATTTCTGAAAAATCTGATTTTTGGGTAAAAATTTCAGTTATTAAATATTGATTAATTGAAATAAATTAGTTTATTTTAATTACTTAAGAAAAATAATTGAAATCGGAAAATTTTGATTTTCCACAATCCGCTGCGTTTACCCGAATTACCACCCGAAACCCCTACAAATGCAAGTGTTTACTAAGACCAAAACTGCTTATAAAACAAATATTAATCATGAGTAGACACTGTTTCGTGATTTTTGTTAATGAAAACAGCTCAACAACATAAAGCCTTACATATGAAATCGTAAATTCTTCATCATTAATTCATTTATTTCATAACACAACTTTAAAAATTTTTCCAACAAAATAATTTTATAATATTTAATAAAAAAATTAACTCACACCCAAACACACTGTACTTTTAAAAGTTTTATCAATAAAAGCTCTATTTGAAGAAGTTATATTTGAAAAATTATAACAAACGGACCCTAACTGTCGAGTTAAAGTTTATGTATATTGGTAAATAACCCTAATGGATGTGGCTTAATGGCAAAAGATTTATGATTTTGTTGTCAGGTTCTTTTCTAGTGATGTATTTTTTTAAGAGCAAGTGCATTTCTTATTATTATTATTTTTTTTACTTGTTTAGCTTAAACGCTGATGAGTGGTAAATATATCACTTTTTCCCATTTATTTGACATAATATTTTGTTTAGTTTCTCGAGTTTGATGAACGTTTTGATGTGTTTTTGTTTATTTTGCAGATAAAAATAATATTTGGACTCAATGGAATCAACTCGAGGTTAAAACGATGAAATCCGGAGGAAAAATGGTCAAAAACGAAATTTTACTATACGCGTCACGAAGTGCAGTCAAAATTTCCTATTTTGCGCAACTTTCGTATTTTGGCCATAACTCTTTCGTCTGATATCCGATTGAGCTGATTCAAGTTGCAGATTAAAGAAGTCACAAATATCTACAACTTTCAAAGTCCATATATTTTCGAATTATGACGTTTGGAAGGCCGAAATGGATGAACAATACAGTATATTTTGTGTATCTACTATAGTCATTTACAAAATATAAAATAAAATTAATAAAATAAAAAAAATAAAAATTGTCAAACTTCCACAAAACATGCTTGCATGTTTGGTACCATGTTTGATGCCATGTTTGGTGCCATGTTTGGTGCCATGTTTGATGCCATGTCTTGTGGCATGTTTGGTGGAGCAATTTGTGGAGCAATTGGTGGAGAAATTGGTGGAAGCATTTAGGTTTTTCTATAAATACCAAGCCATTTCATTTGTAATTCTCATGCTTTCCTTAGGTTTTTGTAAGGAATTTAAGGATTGCATCTAGTTTATATTTATTTTAAGTATTTAATTTATGTATTTTTATTTTCAGTAATAGCAGTAGTTCTCTTCTTCTACTCCATTCTTTAATGTTTAGTAGTTAATTTTCCGATGGGGGAAGGGTGAAGCTTTTATAATTTAATTTAGATTAATCTCCCTTAATTATAATATAAAATTTATTATTCACATTAAAAAGAGATTACCGCCTTAATGGCTGGTTTTATTTATTTTGCATAAAGTGGCACCGTCTATATGGCTGGTTTTTTAGGTGACAGATAATTATCGCTTATATGGCTGGTTTATGTTTAAATAGTATTACCGCCTTAATGGCAGGTTGGACTTCATTTAAATCTGATTTAATAAGGAATACCACCTATATGGTCGGTTGGGCTAATCACCGTTAAATTCTATATTATACTATAGGAGATTTCTAAATTATAAATAGTAAAAGTGGATCCCCAACCCCCAGCATTTTATTTTTATTCTAGGGAAATGATGAAACACAATACACACACTTAATAATTGATTTTCTTTTTATGGGTAGTTCTTTAGTTTGTTTATTGAGTCTTAAGCTTAATGCGTCTTGTTAACTGGCCATTAATAAGATTGATGGGGTAAACTTAAAATGAACTAGACATAGGGATTTTAGGTTTCAGCCTTAGACTTAATAGCTCACGATCTTCCTTGAGGATAGATAACCCTTTAATAGATTTCCTTACAGGATAGGCATATACCTGTCGGGCGTGGGTAGCCATAATTGGAACTTGATCTTAATGAATCCAGGTAATGTGGTTGATATAGGAATATGGTTCAATTGGGTTATACTGGGTATTTGCGCCTGACCATCGGAATAGGCTTTTGCATATTTTCATGTTCCAGGTTAGCAAACTGAATTTATTACACATAAGTGAGGGAGTCAATTCATCCTTTTAACAGTTTTGTGTGGAGTCACGACCCTAGATATTTTGAGTCTTTTCTTTATTTTCCTTAGTATTTTCTTTTGAGACTTTTATAATTTTCTTTTGTATTTTCTTTTGTTTATTTAAATTAAGCAATTCCACATTCAACCAACCAAAGCAATCAATTCCCTTCTCCCTATAATTATATACTTGTAAATCAATAGATTCAATAATTAATAACAACAGTAGGAATTAAGTCCTCGTGGGATCGATATTTTTATACTACTTGAACGATACGTGCGCTTGCGTTATACGCGTGTGTTTGCACCGGTCAAGTTTTTGGCGCCGTTGCCGGGGACTTATATTTCTTGAGTTATTAATTTTGAAGCTATCTAATTTACTTGTATCTAATTTTCTTTATTTTTATTTGTAATTTTTATTTCTTTCTTTTGTTTTCAGGTGGTTGAACAATGGAACACTATTGGAAGATTGAGAGATTACGAGCTTCACAAGAAGATACACCCCAATTCTGGGAACAACAGTCCGATTTTCTGAGGCCTGTTGCACAACCCAACGATTATCACTGGATGCCAGAACCAATCAATAATGCATTTGCTCATCAGAACGAGATGGGAATATGTGTGATTTGTGATTGTGACCACCCGACCGATCAATGTATATTCCGATCAGAGTGGGAGAATTTCTGGAGACAAGCATGCTATAAAGAGCCATCACATTTCACAAAACCACCTTTTCCATCTTATCCACCATCCAACTATTATGATCTTCATCAACAACCAGAGCCATCAGAGGAAGAACAATTGTTTGACATGGTCAAAGATTTGTTCGAAAAAAGAGATAAAGAGTTGGATATGATGTGTGAAAACTCCGAAATCAACTTCAAAGTAACGCAGAATCCATACAGAGAGGATGACAGATCAAATGAGACAGATGATAGAAAGACAGAACAACATACCTCAAGAGCCATTCTCAGATGACGCTGACGAAACCTTCGAGTATCAATCAGAAGAAGTTGACATGTTAGAAGATGAGGAGGCTGAGCAGTATCATCAACCAGAGGTATCAGTTCCGGAGCCAAAACCAGCGAAGTACTTATTTGATTTTTTTTATTCAGATTCTGATTCTGACGATGAAGTTGAGATGTTCGTACCAACAAAAGTTGAGGATGGAATTCTGTGTCCTCAACTCGAAGATCTTGGATCGTGCATTGCAATGATGTTCGAGGAAGAACTACCGACAACAGAGGATGAAAGCTCACAGACAAACACAACTTTATATCCTCCGGTCGAGGATTTTGATTATTACTTTGCACAGTTATTTGATGAAGAGTTGCCTGAATCATCCAATCCAGCCATATCAGAGGATGAAAACCTAATGTCAGACACATCCTTACTTCCTCAGGCGGATAATTATGAGGCATGCATTTCACAGATGACAGACGAAGAACTGAACGCGGAAATCTTAAAATACATCTGTGAAGACAAGGTGGAGCAAGAAGCAGAGCAAATGGAGGAGCTTATGTCTGAACATAGTGAAGATCCAGTGCATTCAAGAGAAACATCATTGTCTTGGGGAGTACAAATCAAAGATATCGCCCAGAAGCTTCACAGAATGGAACTTCCATTCCAAGTCAAGCACCATACGAGACCTCCTGATTTTCTTTCTTTCTTTGCAGGAACCACGGGAACGACAAAGTTTAAGAAGGTGGCACAAGCACTGAATGGTATAAAATTCTTATTGCTACCTTACCGGTGGAAGAGACCTTTCAAAAGCAACGCTCATGCGATTGTCTTTAATCGGATATCCAAAACGACGCTGAAACCTCCTTGACAGACAGATTTCAGTCACGTCTGGCTGAAGACGTAAAATTTAGCACTAGCAGGGAGGCAACCCATGCAATTTGTTGTAGTTTTCATTTTCATATTTTGTGTGAACTTTTTAATTTTGAGTGTTATTTTTGTAGGTAAAAACACAAAAGGAGCATTTTTAAGACAGAAGGAACGGTGTTTGAAGATCGCAAAGATGAAAGATAAATCATGAGTGATGGCTGAGTAAGGAATGCAATTCTTGAGACGCATCCTCATGGATTTATACTAGCGAGTGGCGTATTAAGTCTATAAATTCAACACTTCATTTTTCTCTTCAACACATTCAGAGATACACATTCAAATAAGAGAGAGAAAATGGAAGCAACATCACAGCAGAGATTCAAGAGAATTTGCGTTTTCTGTGGATCC
This sequence comes from Zanthoxylum bungeanum, assembly GCA_019454045.1. Classification (NCBI taxonomy): domain Eukaryota; kingdom Viridiplantae; phylum Streptophyta; class Magnoliopsida; order Sapindales; family Rutaceae; genus Zanthoxylum; species Zanthoxylum bungeanum. The sequence goes on along the minus strand of SKCR01031443.1, from coordinate 17,223 downwards.
AATTCTGGTAACAAACCAGAATTCATCGAGGCTACGAAAGAATTGGGCCGAGTCATAGCTGAAAAGAATATGCACCTGGTATATGGCGGTGGCAATCTTGGATTGATGGGAAGCATTTCAAAAGAAGTTCAGGAAGGTGGCAGTCATGTTTTGGGAATCATTCCAAAACCTTTGGCGGACGAGCACTTAATTGGACAGACAAACGGAGATGAGCGTATTGTATCGAGTATGTCTGAACAGCTCCGTGAAATGATCAATACTGCTGACGCTTTCATTGCATTACCAGGCGGGCTCGGAACATTTGCAGAAATATTCACTGTGGCATCATGGGCACACTTGAATATTCATCGGAAGCCCATTGGTTTACTTAATATTGAGCATTTCTTTGACTTTCTGTTTGTATTTCTTGCGGAAGCCAAGAGACAGGAATTCGTCACCAAATCCGTACAAGATATTTTCCTGACTGCGACAAAGGCCGATGAATTGATAGACCAAATCCTTGTCTTTGAACCAAAAGTCGACCCCATTCTCTCCAAGTTGGACTGGTCAGACAACGATCGTGGTAAGAAGCGAAAACTGGACATAGATCTTAATCGGTGGATTTTTGATTTTCAGCTAACCATGTACTACCTTCTAAACTCTTCTTTTACCGTTTAAGACATTGGGGACAATGTCTCATTTAGGTTTGGGGGAGGGATTTAGTTGATTAGTATCTTGGTTTTAGTTTATGTGTTATTTTTATTTTTAGTCCAAAATTTTTCGAAAAATACAAAAAAATTGAAAAATTTTCAAAAATTACGAAAATATTTTTCGTTTTTGTGTTTTTTTTTTGACTAAACAGGTAAAACATTTTCGAAACAAGTTAATTTTTGTTTATTTCCTTTTAAATTATTTAATTTGTAAATTCTCCATAAAACGGACTAAAATGGATCTTCATATGCTCAGTTGGGAGATATTATCAATATGCATAGTAACATACAGACATGAGGCGTATTTGAAAAGTTTGCAATATTCTGTGCTCTAGTTTAATTGGAGGAAGCATCTCTAAATAGCAATGGAGTAAAAAAAAAATTAAAAAAAATAAAATTCTGATGTATAAAATAAAGCATCCGAGATCCGGGTTATTAAGTCTGTAAGGGTGTTTTAACACCTAGTGCCCTAAAACCAACTGGTTTGGGAGTCACTGGCCCAAAGCTCGCTAAATGGATCAAAGATGCTACAAAAAATATATATATCTGAAGTCTGGGTAATTAAGTCCGTAGGGGTGTTTTAACACCTAGTGCCCTAAAGCCAATTGGTTTGGGAGCCACCGACCCAAAGCTCGCTACATAGACGGAAGATATTGTATATAAATAAAAAATAAAATCAGAAAAAAAAAAAAGAAAGAAAAAATCAGAAAAATCCGAAAAATTATTCCATTGCTACGAAAAGGTGTGAAATCTGAAAGAACTTTAGGACAAAAATATTACCCTCTTATCAACTACACTTGTGACTGTTGTGGGCAAAAATGAGTTGATTAATATTTTGTTGGCTGTGTATATGGAGAAGGGTAATTATAATCGGAGAATTTACTTATTCGATAATTTAGAATGAAACAAAACAACTAGTAACTTAGAGTAGAAGTTTCACCTGATTAGTCACTAACAACTTTTATTCTCTTTTCGCTTGTCTTTTTGCTTTTGTGTGCATTAGTTTTAACTAACTTTTTACTTTAGTAAAAACGTTTGTGGGTATCGTTGCTGTAAGCCCTCACGAGACTACAACTCGTCCACTAGGGACACCTAGGGGTTTAAAGGCTTGTTGCATACGCTAAATGCAATCGTGATCCCTACGAAAGTGGCTTAGTTAATTTTATTTCTTTATATATTTTATTTTCTGTTTTTCTCGAGGACTAGCAAAATGTTATGTTTGGGGGTGTGATGAGTGGTAAATATATCACTTTTTCCCACTTATTTGACCTAATATTTTGTTTAGTTTCTCGAGTTTGATGAACGTTTTGATGTGTTTTTGTTTATTTTGCAGATAAAAATAATATTTGGACTTAATGGAATCAACTCGAGGTTAAAACGATGAAATCCGGAGGAAAAATGGTCAAAAACGAAATTTTACTATACGCGTCACGAAGTGCAGTCAAAATTTCCTATTTTGCGCAACTTTCGTATTTTGGCCATAACTCTTTCGTCCGATGTCCGATTGAGCTGATTCAAGTTGCAGATTAAAGAAGTCACGAAGATCTACAACTTTCAAAGTCCAAATATTTTCGAAATCTGACGTTTGGAAGGCCAAAATGGATGAACAATACAGTATATTTTGTGTATCTACTATAGTCATTTACAAAATATAAAATAAAATTAATAAAATAAAAAAAATAAAAATTGTCAAACTTCCACCAAACATGCTTGCATGTTTGGTACCATGTTTGATGCCATGTTTGGTGCCATGTTTGGTGCCATGTTTGATGCCATGTCTTGTGGCATGTTTGGTGGAGCAATTTGTGGAGCAATTGGTGGAGAAATTGGTGGAAGCCTTTAGGTTTTTCTATAAATATCAAGCCATTTCATTTGTAATTCTCATGTTTTCCTTAGGTTTTTGTAAGGAATTTAAGGATTGCATCTAGTTTATATTTATTTTAAGTATTTAATTTATGTATTTTTATTTTCAGTAATAGCAGTAGTTCTCTTCTTCTACTCCCTTCTTTAATGTTTAGTAGTTAATTTTTCGCTGGGGGAAGGGTGAAGCTTTTATAATTTTAATTTAGATTAATCTCCCTTAATTATAATATAAAATTTATTATTCACATTAAAAAGGAATTACCGCCTTAATGGCTGGTTTTATTTATTTTGCATAAAGTGGCACCGTCTATATGGCTGGTTTTTTAGGTGACAGATAATTACCGCCTATATGGCTGGTTTATGTTTAAATAGTATTACCGCCTTAATGGCAGGTTGGACTTCATTTAAATCTGATTTAATAAGGAATACCACCTATATGGTCGGTTGGGCTAATCACCGTTAAATTCTATATTATACTATAGGAGATTTCTAAATTATAAATAGTAAAAGTGGATCCCCAACCCCCAACATTTTATTTTTACTCTAGGGAAGTGATGAAACACAATACACACACTTAATAATTGATTTTCTTTTTATGGGTAGTTCTTTAGTTTGTTTATTGAGTCTTAAGCTTAATGCGTCTTGTTAACTGGCCATTAATAAGATTGATGGTGTAAACTTAAAATGAACTAGACATAGGGATTTTAGGTTTCAGCCTTAGACTTAATAGCTCACGATCTTCCTTGAGGATAGATAACCCTTTAATAGATTTCCTTACAGGATAGGCATATACCTGTCGGGCGTAAGTAGCCATAATTGGAACTTGATCTTAATGAATCCAGGTAATGTGGTTGACATAGGAATATGGTTCAATTGGGTTATACTGGGTATTTGCGTCTGTCCATCGGAAGAGGCTTTTGCATATTTTCGTATTCCAGGTTAGCAAACTGAATTTATTACACATAAGTGAGGGAGTCAATTCATCCTTTTAACAGTTTTGTGTGGAGTCACGACCCTAGATCTTTTGAGTTTTTTCTTTATTTTCCTTAGTATTTTCTTTTGAGTCTTTTATAATTTTCTTTTGTATTTTCTTTTGTTTATTTAAATTAAGCAATTCCACATTCAACCAACCAAAGCAATCAATTCTCTTCTCCCTATAATTAGATACTTGTAAATCAATAGATTCAATAATTAATAACAACAGTAGGAATTAAGTCCTCTTGGGATCGATATTGTTATACTACTTGAACGATACGTGCGCTTGCGTTATACGCGTGTGTTTGCACCGGTCAAACGCAGGTCGGATGGTTTGACGTCGGAGTTTTTAACATTTTCAAAAAAATATTCTCTATTATTTCATTTTACATTTTAAAAAAAATACATTATTATTATTATTTTTTGATAAAAGAGGCATATTACATGGAATTGGTTACTGTTGGACTATAGCTTTTGATAAAAGAGTCACAATTAATAAATTTTTTTTGCTATATAAATTTCATCGACTTTTTATTTTTAAAACTATAGTAGTATAATTTATATCTTAATAATTATGAGAGAGTATTTAGAGTACCAGGTCTGGAAACATTACTCCTTATTCATTCACTGCTTGCCACGTGTACACAATACATAAAGCACCAAGATTTTTCTCTCAATACTCAATAGCAAATCAAAAATTTCCTCAACAGGCATAACTGGGAAAATTTTCAGCTTCTTATATATTTGAAATGGTCAATTTTCAATTTTTTTTTCTTGTTTGTTGGAGTATAATATTTGTCTCGTGTACATATTGCATTAGATTATTGTTTAATTAGTTTTACAAATTGAATAGAAGATGTGATGGAACGTTAACTAATGCACTAACGAGAATGATTAATGAGTATATGTTTCAGTAAGTAGAAAAAATTGTTCATCATTGGTGTAATATATATTTGTATCGAAAATGAAGTCTTCATTGAGTCCCCAAGTGGCGTGGCTTCGTGATATAGGATTCAGAAACTCAATTTGAGGTCCTGAGTTCGAATCCAGAGAGTGCGTTTCTTGTAAGAGTCTGCGACAGCAAGAGATTTTACCTGTTCCGCTTAAGTCCAAAATGAATGATTTGACGGTGAGATTTCCAAAAATTCAAAAAAAATAAATAAATAAATCTTCATTGATCCAAAAAAATCCACCAACTGTTCAAAATATAATACCTCTAAAATGTACACACGAATCTTTGAAAGAATAAAATAAAATTCTTATTGGGATGTTGACAAAGATTCAAGACTCTCTCTAACACTATGATTACTTTCTCTCTTGAATTCTTTCGTATGTGTGTAACACAAAATAATGAACAAATGAAAGTGTTTACTAAGACCAAAACAGCATATAAAACAAATATTAATCATGAGTAGACACTGTTTCATGATTTTTGTCAATGAAAACAGCTCGACAACATAAAGACTTACACATGAAATCGTAAATTCTTCATCATTAAACTTGGAAATTAATCAATCAAGAAACTGGCAAGAGACAACTGCTCCAACAATTCTACCACAGATTATTGCAAGTGTTTACTAAGACCAAAACTGCTTATAAACCATATTAATCATGTAGTAGACACTGTTTCATGATTTTTGTCAATGAAAACAGCTCGACAACATAAAGACTTACACATGAAATCGTAAATTCTTCATCATTAAACTTGGAAATTAATCAATCAAGAAACTGGCAAGAGACAACTGCTCCAACAATTCTACCACAGATTATTGCAAGTGTTTACTAAGACCAAAACTGCTTATAAAACAAATATTAATCATGAGTAGACACTGTTTCATGATTTTTGTCAATGAAAACAGCTCAACAATATAAAGCCTTACACATGAAATCGTAAAATCTTCATCATTAAACTTGGAAATTAATCAATCAAGAAACCGGCAAGAGACACTGCTACAACAATTCTAGAATGATAAAACCAGTCAACAAATTTTACTTGTTTGCTGAGATGGATTATTATACATGTTTAAAAACATTTCAATTCTCACCACTTTCTATGATCGTGAACTCCTCCTGTGATGTGATCTCTGTTGACAATGATGCAGCAGAAGACTTTCTGGCCGATCTTCTTGGTGAAGAAAGTGAAGGTTTTGGAGGAATTTGCAAGTTGTCAATGCCACCTTCCAGCATCTCCAAAACCTTGTGCATTGAAGGTCTGTCATATGGATTAGTTTGAATGCACCACAAGCTCACTAAGATCATCATTTTCGCCATCTCTTTTTCCTCTTCGGTGACAGCTCCATCAAGCTGAAAATCATTCCCTGGTTCAATATTCTTGTAAATTGCATTGGGAAAATATATTTCACTGCTGCGAGATACATTAGCATTGGCATTGGCATTGGCATTCTTTCTTCCAACAACCATTTCAAGAATCATCATTCCATAGCTGTAGACATCAGACTTGTGAGAAACTCCTCCAAATGTTCGGCAGAATACTTCTGGTGCAATATATCCTATGGTTCCTCTTGCATCCAACATTGATATGATGCTCTCTTTCTTTTCGGATAGTTTAGCCAGACCAAAATCAGATATTTTTGGACAGAACTCATCATCTAACAGAATGTTATGAGGCTTTATGTCAAAATGCACAATCCTTATGCTACAACCTCGATGCAAGTAAGCTAATCCTTTGGCAATGCCAACTGCAATTTGATACATTGTTCTCCATTCTAACTTTCTGTTTGTATTTGAAAATTCTTCATCGTATATAAACTGATCCAGAGAGCCATTAGGCAAGAATTCATATATTAGAGCTCTTTTTTGTTTCTCATAACAAAATCCCAGAAAGGAAACTATATTAACATGTGATGTTCTACTAATGCTGGCAACCTCGTTGATGAATTCCTCCCCGTTACCTTTGGAGTTCTTCAAGACCTTCACAGCCACAAGACTGTTGGCGAATTGGTCGCGTAATTGGATTTTGATGACGTCAACGCAATTGACGACTTCGACGTGCAAACACGAAGCAATACAAAAAGTGTCGAAGCATAAGGAGTGAAGAGCGAGAATGTGAAGACTAGCGGCAAATCGAAGATAATGATTAAGAGCTAAATTTTATTGTAAGTGAGTTTACTCAAGTGATCTAAAGCTCTTAGGAATCATACATTTTGCATCACTTGCATTTAAAATGGATTAGAATGCTTAAAGAATCATTTGCACTTTATTTGCACAAAAATGAATTTCTATGCACAAGTGCATCGGTAAATGATCTTCCAAAAACTATCAAACGGTTGAATTAAACTTCAAATAATATACCGTTAGATAGATATGTGTCTCTAGTTTGCTACGGTTCAAACGGAACATAATTCCGATGCATAGAACTTTTTCTAGAGCCTTTTTAGTACAACATGTTCAGATGTGCGTTTTCTGCATACACGTCACATTAGAAAAATTCCATAAAATTCATCTTAATGTTTTTGGAGCTGAATTTTTTACAGAAGCTAGATCTATGTGTCTAGTTTATGTATAAATTTACGGATCATGATTTGGAATTTTCTAGAGAAAGTTACGGCCAAAATACCAAGTGTCGTCAGTCTTGACTGATCATGCACATACTGAAACCAGGGAGATCCATGCCGGTCCCCATGCCGGTTGCTCGCCGGTCTCCATGCCGGTTTTAGCTGAGCAAATAATGCTCTCTGGAACCAGGGAGCTCCTCGCCGGTCTCCTCGCCGGTCTCCTCGCCGGTCTCCTCGCCGGTCTCCTCGCCGGTTTGCTCGCCGGTCCAACGGCTAGTTTTTTGAACGTTATGTTACCGTTGGAGCCCTAGACCGGTATGCCGGTCCCCTCGCCGGTGTGCTCGCCGGTCTCGCTGTAAGTTGGGGAAAACTTTGCATTTTGTTATAATATAGAACCCCAACTCCTTTGCCTTAAAAGAGAGATCTAGAAAACCTTATATACATTCTCTAAGGCAAACAAAAGAGTGTCATACACCTTCATATTCATAAACACTCATCCAAGCTCACACACACATCTTCCATATCATTTAGTGAGCTTAGAACACTTGAGTTTGCTCTCACACAATCTTCTTATTATTTGTGAGTGCCCAAGTGTGTTTAAATATTTCATATCAAAAACACTTGTGGTTTGTGAAATCCCATTGTTTGGGTAATTTGTAAAGGTTGTGAGTGCACCTACGTAGAAAACTCAATCTTGTAAAAGGTTCGGAGTGTGCCTTGGCGGAAAACTCTTGGTACGAGTGAACCACGGAAAACTCGATTCTAGTGGAAATCTTCAAGCGAGGCTTGAGGGAGTGGACGTAGGCACGGTTTGCCGAACCACTATATATCGCGGTGTTGTATCTCTCTTTCCCTACTCTTTTATACACTTGCAAGTTTATTTGTATTTACACCTATTGAATAGAAACTTGCATATAGGCCATTTATTTGAATAGAGAAACTTGACCTAAAACTCCCACTTGATAATAAGAGCTTAAAATCGGCAAAGATTTTATAATTCCGCATTTGTAGCGATAACCCAATTCACCCCCCCTCTTGGGTATAGAGTTTCTTTGTCGCTATTGCTTGTAGGTACTTTCAGTTGGTATCAGAGCGAGGTATTCTCTACAAGACTTAACCGTCCGAGAATAGATCATGGCCTCTACAAGCAAACCGTCAAATTTTGCCGAGGGATATTCAACAACTAGACCTCCGTTTTACACCGGAACCGACTACAACACTATTGGAAGTCAAGAATGTTGACTTATCTCCTAGCCAATGATCCGCCATCCTATTTGGTTATCACACGAGGTGCAAAAGGGCCAACAAAGAAGGATAGCAACGGGGTTGATATTCCAAAACCAAGTTTAGAATGGGATAGTGAGGATGTGAAACTAGCCTCACAAAATGCTAAGGCACTCAACCAACTCCTATGTGCCATTGATCGGGATCAAGTTAGCAAGCTTCCGGAATGTGGAAATGCATATGATTTATGGAAGTCTTTGGAAATGGTCAATGAGGGCACAAGTCAAGTGAAGGAATCGAAGATCAACCGGTTCATGTGCGAATTGGACAATTTCAAGATGGAATCCGGGGAAGAAATTGATCACATGATTTCTAGGTTTACGGTCATCATCAATCATTTGGGAGCATTGGGAAAAGTTATCGGGACATCGGATCAAGTGAAGAAAAATTTTAAGATCTCTCCCCAAAGAGTTTAGAAGCTACACCTCCTCCATTAAAGAAGCAAACGACATAAACACTTTGAAGATGGATGATTTGGTCGGCAAGTTGCTTGAGTATGAAATGGAGATCAAAATGGATAAAAAGGAGGAAGATGAGAAAAGAACAAGAAAGTCCTTGGCCTTAAAAGCGAGAAAAGAGTCGACTCAAGTTCAAGTGAAGAAGATGATAGTGATGATGAAGTAGCAAGCATCACTAATAAAGTAAAGGAGCTTCAAATCCATCCGCAAAACTCAAGGGAAAATCAAAGGCAAATGAAAAGAAAGAAGAAAAATGGCCACGGAAGAACAAGAAAATTGTATGTTATGAATGCAACAACCGGGTCACATAGCTACCGATTGCCCATTGAGGAAAATGAAAGGAAAATCAAAGAAAAAGGCAATGAAAGCAACTTCAACTTGGAGCGATAGCGATTCAAGCTCATCTGAGGAGGAAGAAGTTGAAGTCAAAGAAATCAATAGCATTTATGGCTATCACGGATGAAGACATCCAATTTCAAATTGAAGAAGAAAGTGAAGAAGAAGAGTACACAATTCTGAATTACTTGATGCTTTTAATGGTTTAAAAGAATTGTGTGATATGCTTAAAAAGAAATTAAAATTGGTCAAAAATGAGCATGCTACACTTAAAATTGATCATGCAACTAGTATGGATAAAATTCATGTTTTAGATAATGATGTGATATGCTTAAAGGCTAAACATGAAAAAGAATTGCATGCTTGAATGATGAAAATGCATGTTTAAAGATTAAAAATCTAGAACTTGAAAATGCCATATCAAATATGCCATCTAGCTCTAAGACATGCGATTGTGAATCTATATTGAATGAAAATGTTTTATTAACACTAAGGTTATAGATTTGCAAAACTTACTTAGCAAATTCACATTGGGACATAAAAATTTTAATATGCTTATTGGATCCCAAAAATGTGCATTTAAAAGAGAAGGATTAGGATATAGGCCTTATATTAAAAGAAAATTTTTGAAGAATTATTTTGTTAAGGCATCATATTCTCATGCTAAAAATGAAATAGATGAAAATGTCACATGTCATGCTTGTAAAAAAAAGGGACATAAAATTTTTGAATGCATGAACAAGAATGTGATTAAGAATGCATGGATTCCTCAAGGAATCAAAATTAACCCCAATGGACCCAAGAAAGTTTGGTACCAAAGTGTAATTGATAAATTTGTAGGGGGAGCTTTGGGAATGGATTTTTAAAGAGAATTGCAAAATTGATCCCAAAGGCTCAAGGAAATGAGAAATCGCAACGGTAAAGGTAAAATCCGTATTTACGGAAACATTGGTACCGTTTCCTCTAAATTATGTATGTATGCATATTTCAAATTGATATAAATGTTTTGAAGCATACGAAATGATTAGGCAAGTATTCAAACTTCCATTGGTATCAATTGTTCATTTGATATCCTTTAGTGCCTTAATCATATATTTAAACCCCTATTCTATTTCAATTGGTATCACATGAAATTTATTGAGTCAAATACAATATGTGATCACTTGATTGAATATGCCTTGCCATATGAACTAATTGGTTGAAAATGAAATGCATGTAAATTGGCATAGTCTTAGATGAACTTCATGAAATGTATGTATTAGAACATAATTGAATAATCATGAAAAGCATGGATTTTGATTGTTTAGTAATTGGTAAGATATTCATAAGAAGACAATCATTAAAATGCATTGAAGTCATTGGTCTTAATTGGTATCATGATATAAAATGACTCATTTTGAAAGAATATTTAAAAGTGATATGATATTCAAATGAATTTATTGATTTATTTTTATTTGTATCAAATTTGGGGAGAAATCATGATTAAGATGCTCTTAGATTGTAAATGGTATTCATGTGAATTTATCTTTTGAAAAATGCTCTTTTATGCATGAATTTTGATTTTCTTATGGCAAAAAGGGGGAAATGCCAAAATGTGCATATTTTTTATTTTGGTATCTTTTTATAGCACATATATAATTGGTATCTCATCATTTAGATTTAAATTTTACTTTCTTCTCCACTTTTTGATAATGTCAAAGGGGGAGAAATCATTAGAAATGAGATTAAAACTTGTTTAACCCTCACCCTTGGTTTAAGGGGGAGTAAATGTACTAATGTGTTTGTCAAGTTGTTATAGAGCTATTTTAAAGACAATCACACATTGAGGGGGAGCTTATGTTGAGGGGGAGCAAAATGGTCAAATTTGGACTCAAAGAAGCTCACAAGTATCAACAAGTTTAAGGGGTTGCCATCATCAAAAAGGGGGAGATTGTTGGCGAATTGGTCGCGTAATTGGATTTTGATGACGTCAACGCAATTGACGACTTCGACGTGCAAACACGAAGCAATACAAAAAGTGTCGAAGCATAAGGAGTGAAGAGCGAGAATGTGAAGACTAGCGGCAAATCGAAGATAATGATTAAGAGCTAAATTTTATTGTAAGTGAGTTTACTCAAGTGATCTAAAGCTCTTAGGAATCATACATTTTGCATCACTTGCATTTAAAATGGATTAGAATGCTTAAAGAATCATTTGCACTTTATTTGCACAAAAATGAATTTCTATGCACAAGTGCATCGGTAAATGATCTTCCAAAAACTATCAAACGGTTGAATTAAACTTCAAATAATATACCGTTAGATAGATATGTGTCTCTAGTTTGCTACGGTTCAAACGGAACATAATTCCGATGCATAGAACTTTTTCTAGAGCCTTTTTAGTACAACATGTTCAGATGTGCGTTTTCTGCATACACGTCACATTAGAAAAATTCCATAAAATTCATCTTAATGTTTTTGGAGCTGAATTTTTTACAGAAGCTAGATCTATGTGTCTAGTTTATGTATAAATTTACGGATCATGATTTGGAATTTCTAGAGAAAGTTACGGCCAAAATACCAAGTGTCGTCAGTCTTGACTGATCATGCACATACTGAAACCAGGGAGATCCATGCCGGTCCCCATGCCGGTTTGCTCGCCGGTCTCCATGCCGGTTTTTAGCTGAGCAAATAATGCTCTCTGGAACCAGGGAGCTCCTCGCCGGTCTCCTCGCCGGTCTCCTCGCCGGTCTCCTCGCCGGTCTCCTCGCCGGTTTGCTCGCCGGTCCAACGGCTAGTTTTTTGAACGTTATGTTACCGTTGGAGCCCTAGACCGGTATGCCGGTCCCCTCGCCGGTGTGCTCGCCGGTCTCGCTGTAAGTTGGGGAAAACTTTGCATTTTGTTATAAATAGAACCCCAACTCCTTTGCCTTAAAAGGAGATCTAGAAAACCTTCATATACATTCTCTAAGGCAAACAAAAGAGTGTCATACACCTTCATATTCATAAACACTCATCCAAGCTCACACACACATCTTCCATATCATTTAGTGAGCTTAGAACACTTGAGTTTGCTCTCACACAATCTTCTTATTATTTGTGAGTGCCCAAGTGTGTTTTAAATATTTCATATCAAAAACACTTGTGGTTTGTGAAATCCCATTGTTTGGGTAATTTGTAAAGGTTGTGAGTGCACCTACGTAGAAAACTCAATCTTGTAAAAGGTTCGGAGTGTGCCTTGGCGGAAAACTCTTGGTTACGAGTGAACCACGGAAAACTCGATTCTAGTGGAAATCTTCAAGCGAGGCTTGAGGGAGTGGACGTAGGCACGGTTTGCCGAACCACTATATATCGCGGTGTTGTATCTCTCTTTCCCTACTCTTTTATACACTTGCAAGTTTATTTGTATTTACACCTATTGAATAGAAACTTGCATATAGGCCATTTATTTGAATAGAGAAACTTGACCTAAAACTCCCACTTGATAATAAGAGCTTAAAATCGGCAAAGATTTTATAATTCCGCATTTGTAGCGATAACCCAATTCACCCCCCCTCTTGGGTATAGAGTTTCTTTGTCGCTATTGCTTGTAGGTACTTTCAAAGACGACCATCAGGTAACTGTCCTTTGTAAAACATCACCGTAGCCTCCTTGACCATTTTATAGCTGAATGATTTCGTCATTCTGTTCACATCAGAATAAACAATATCTCTTTGGAGCAAGAGATTCGTAATTCTTAATAAAAGCTTCTTCCGCAATTCGCTCATCCTCTGTTTTCTTCTTCCATGTCGTGTAACTCGTGTTAGGCCTTCTACGAGAAGATTAGGCGCAGCCACCCCCACAACACACACAACAGAATAACAGTATCACTGTTAAACCCACCACAACAACCGCAGCTATCCCCACCACAGCAGCCACATTTACTGCATTCAAAAATAGGTAAATAATTTTGATAGAATTGTTCTACAGTCGTCCATAGAAAACATTGGCAAAATTTCACATTTTTCAGATATTTCAACCACCAAAATGGGCAAATGTTTAAATGAAATGAGGCCATTCCAAAAAAAGTGATGCTTTTTAAGACATCTGCAAAAGGATAAAGTACTACCCTTTATTGAAAGCTACAAAGGGAAAAAGCTCAATGGTAGAAGCTATAATGAGAGCGCCAAAGACTTTAACAAGTAGTAACTATCTTTTTAAGACATCTTAGCGACCGTTTCACACCAACATAAGGGTTTAACTATCTTTTTCTCAATTAGATTTTAATCGGTTCTATAAATTAAAAGTCAAAACAAGTCGACACTAATTTTACTCTCAATGTGTGATTTCTGAGATGAAGAAAACTGTTTTTAAGATTTAAGTTTCTATGATCATATAAATTACGGTCTTCTGTTACTAGGAAATGGAACACTCAATTTCATCTACCAAAATTTTTTACTCTAATAACCTAATAAAATTAAGGTTAGTAAATGGTCAGATTTAAAGAAGTTCTTTCCCCAAATTCAATTGTTATTTATTAATATTTTGAAAATATTAAAAAAATTTAATATTTTAAATTTTTATTATTAATTAATATCCTTAGTATGTTTTTAGGGTTGGATTTAATTACAAAGAGAATTAAAATATAATTAGACTTTTCAAAATTCCGTCTATTTATCGACTCTAAATAAAATCTACGTAGAGATTCAAGAAAAATGACCATCAAGAGTATTGGTGGTGTTGAAAAACCTCCGCCCATCCAGCTCAGCTTGAGGGCAAAATTTTATTTTTCGAACCCTATTTTTATAGATAAAAAAATATTTTTAATTTTAAATACACACATTTATAACTAATTTTTTAAGAAAGAATCTAAAAAACACTAAAAATATTTAAATCATTAATTTTTCATTTTTAAATATTAAAAAAATTTCAAAAAAATAATTATTTTTTTTAAAAAAAAAAAATAAGCAAAAAGATGTACCTTTTTCGGATGGACAAAAATCAGGATAAGGTTGATCAGAGCAATAACAATTGAACTGATCGGTCCTCGCAGCATACCCACACCGTCCTCCTGATCGTTCACACTCATCACACAGATTATCATTTGCAAGCCATTGCAACCCAAAACCTTCCTTAATAGCTCTAGTCGGCATCACAGAACTCGGATTTCTCACCAAAGACTCGAGCGTTGACTTGAACGCTGGAATCACGACCCTTTTCTCGCAACTACTGAAGTAAGCTTCTGCTTCTTGACTAAAGCTGTCATTGAAGATGTTGACATCCCAAGAGTAAAAGTAGTTGGTGGTTGTATTATCATCAGAGTTGCAACGAAACTGAAAGGGATTCAGCACCCCTAAAATACCTTTCAGGAAGTTGACCGGGCAGCTATAATACAGTGTTAAGTTCTCTATTCCGGGAGCATAATTGAAAAGGCTGAAATTTAGAGTTGTATTGACAAAGTTTGATGGACAAAGACTATCCATGTAATCCTCTCTAGCAACAGTGACTGCTCGCGAGGTTTTATTGATCTTCAGGACTCTGTAAGTATTGTTTATGATTGTAATCTCCGGCACATCGCTCTCACAATTCAACTTGAAACCAGGGTAGCCGCAAGATTCTGAATGGATTCCTCCCCAGAAAGGATAACTAATATTGTCTACGTTACCACAACGAAACGGGGCGCTGCAGTATAGATACTCAACATTAATGGCTGACACAGGAGTTGGAACACGGGCTAAGATAAAGAGTATGATCGTTAAGAACAAAGACATGTTTTGGCATAGTGGAAGATCCATTCTGAGGAAGAGAGAGATGTGATGAAGAAGATGAATTTGTTTCACTTAACATCCTTTATGATCATAATAAACTAATTGATGGGTTTTGACAAAATGCAGGGAAAAATATTCCAACCAGAAGCTTCAAGGAAAAGTAGAAGTTCAGGTCAATGCAATTTGTTTACATCAAGTACTGTCGTATTTTGTTCATCCAAAATACGCCAAAATAATAGTGAAGAGACATGCTTTGCCTCAATGAACATCCCATCGCGTTGATCATGGAAAAATCAACCGAATTGATCGTCTTCATGAGTTGCACCCACGTATAAGATAGTGCGATTTTTCCAATAGAGATTCCCCGCGTTGAGAGAGATTGGTTGACCCGGGGAGGCTTCCACACTGTGAAAATTTGATTTTATCTTAAATTTTGATTTTATGCGGAATTATACACCGTAGTTTAAAACGAGTCCTAATTACTGTTTCTATGAATTAAGAACATGCACTCTTACTTCTAAAGTTGATTTTAAAAAAATAATAAATCAAAGCAGTAAACAAAATCAACACAAGAATTTTGTTGATGAAGTGGAAAACTAGTGCGAGTAAAAAATCACTTCGGGTATATAGGCTACCAGCCAAATTCACTATAAGAGAAAAACTTACAGCGATGGTATAAGACCTATAACAGCAACTCTACCGACTCAAATACTTTTAAACTGTAATAACTCGAAGACTCTCCGAGCCCGCACCAAGCGGCCTTTTTCAGAACATCTGAAGTCTCTGAGTGGGTCAACCTTGTGAATGTTGGAAAAAATGCTTATGAGTAAGCATTTTGAGGCTCAATTTTAAGCATGGTCCACTTCGTGTTAGTGGTTGTTATTGAATGATTGGGATACTCCTCCGTGAGTACTTCGAAATGGTATATTCATATGCTTAAAATGATGTTTGGGTGAATGAGAAATTGTTGCTCAAAGTTCACCCATTGGTGTTAGAAAATAAAGAGAATTTAGCTTGTCCCATATGGGAAAGCTATAGAGAGGAAATTATGCTTATATATGATTGTTCATTAGTAGATGGGTAAGAGTTATAAGGATAGAGGCTCTCTCTACGCGCGCGGGGTGGGGGGGGGGTGCAAATCAAATCCGAATCAAGCTTGGCTCGTGTGTACCCGCGTGTCCTGCGTACACGAATGCCGGACCAAAATGTGCGGCCCCCGCCTAGCCGAATTTTTACTTGTGGTGGTTACAAGCAATGGAAGGTCTCTCACCCATGTGATTAATTGACATGTTAATTTCCTTTATTTGAGATGTGATTTTCGTTTTTGTGGATGCACAACACAGAAATATAGTGCATAAGACAGTGACACAACATACACTGGTTCCTTTCGTTTTTCTTTGTTTTCGGCTTTTTTTTTGGAAGAGTTCAAACGCTTTAGTGGTTCGTTGGATACGAGTTCGGTGGTGCCCTTACTCGTACGGTTTTCGTTGTATCCTGGGAAACAATCGTCTCGTGTTCTACTGCACCTAAGGTGGGGGCGAATTTATTTTAAGGAAATTGTTGGCATCAACAAGCCTCGAAATTCTCTATGTTTCATTCGATACTGCACTCCCTCCGTTCTGAATTGTTCATGTCGCTGGTTCATAGCTGCTCAGCTGTGTTCGCTCCTGTAGCTGTGTTTTTTCATTATTGTTGTTTAGTTATTACAGATACTTTATTTTACCATTCGGTTCTGTTTTACTGTTGTTCATTGTCCTTTGTAAGAACACAGTAACCAAATATAATTGTAATAGTCTTAAAACAAATTCAAACCTGTGGATATGGAAAACAGTCCAAACACAGTAGATGTTGTGGCAGCCCCGTGGGCTGGCCAAATTGCTATGGCAGCCTCTTCGGCTGGCCAGAATATTGTGGCAGCCCCCGTGGCTGGCCAAAGTGCAGTGGCAGCCTCTTCGCTGGCCAACTTGCTTCAGCTCTGGGCTTAATATGGCAGCCGTTGTGGCTGGCCAAGGTGTTGGCTGCCTCTGTGGCTAGACAACCTGTTGGACATGTGAGCCATGTCAATCCTGCTGGCAGAAAAACCTGAAAAATTCAGTGGACGGAATTTTAAACGGTGGCAACAGAAAATGCTTTTCTACTTGACCTCGTTGAACCTTGCGAGGTTTCTAAAGGAAGATGCCCATGTACCCGTGGAGGGTGAGATTGATATCCAAGTGATCAGTGCGATCGATGCTTGGAAAACATTCTGAATTCCTATGTAGGAATTATGTGTTTAATGGGGCTGAGTGATTCCTTTGTACAGTGTGTATGCCGGGATGAAAACAGCAAAAGGGCTTTGGGAATCTTTAGACCGAAAATATAAAACTGAGGATGCCGGT